>ONZK01000846.1:1357-23683 GCA_900322385.1 Pharnaceum exiguum | reverse complement strand
TGTCAAAGCAATAATGATGAACCAGAACAAAATATTCCAAGCAGGGGGAATGTGGTGATCAGAGATCTCTTGCTGCTTCAACCAGGAGCACAAATTCATTTGGAACGTTTGATCAACATTAAGAAGTTGGCACACAGCCTTAGCCTCAGGCAATCTCTTAAAATGTGCAACAAAGCCAACAATTATTACAATGTTTACAAAAGGCATCAGTGGTTATTTTTCTTTTAAAAAGAAGTTCTTTATGTTGTAACCTATCAAAAAAACAAAGCCAGACAAAATGTTGGCCGGATTTTTGGCGAAGTGTTGATTTTCCAGATCTAATCACAGTCAAGATTAAAACTAGAAACATCAACTGAGCTTAAGCTTCTTTTCATATCAAAGACACCATATCACTTTCAAAGACACTAATTTGTCTAATCTCCCTTACAGTAGTAGCAATTCTTTGACTGAGGATATGATTCTTAAAAACATCCGGAAGTACAAAGGGAGTTTTTGTAAAATCCCAACTTAGGTCATTACTAATGATATCCTAAACTAGCAGGCCGCCTGCCACCTCAAAGAAGAGGGCCTGAAATCTTACTCCTAACTGTGCCAAAGCTTGTCCAGTTAGTGTCCCAAAGGCTACAGTTGTATGCTTTCCCTATACACCATCTCATATATCAAGAAGCTCATCACATCCCTTACCAATACTATTCATACATGGAAGCCATTAGAAAAATCAATGCTATCTTTTCGACGGAATTGGGCAGGCTAGCTAAGTTATTGAATGCTGAGGCTTATTTGAACGGTATAAACATGTAGGTGTACTGTGGACATGTGATGCATGTGTACAGCCATAATGGTTCATCAAACAAAACCCTTTAATAGTAACTTACGGAGTACAATGAAATACTGGTAAGTTGTGTGCTTGTGGCCAATCTGGCCATAAGATATATACTCGTACCTTACTTCTGAATTCTGATGATAATTTCATTCTCTTGGTGTTCGAACAAAAGCTATAATGTACTTAAACTAGCCCGACTTTGGTATTCCACGAGCAAGTACTGTATGAGCAAGTACTGCAGTACTATAAATACCCTTTCATTGTTCCTCGTTAATGATCATTAGCTCACAAGTCCTTGCTAGCTAGAAAATGGCTTCATCATCATCTTTGCTTGTGCTTGGCCTAACAATATTGTTAGCTATTTTTTCCATCTTAATCTTCCAACTATACAAGTTCAGGAACTCTGAAATCCCCTCAAAACTTCCTCCAGGCACAACTGGATGGCCTATCATCGGGGAGACTTTAAACTTTATATTAAATCCAAAAAAATTCATGCAAGATCGAATGATAAAGTACTCCCCGGATGTATTCAAGACGTCTTTTGCAGGAGAGAAAATGGTCATTTTTTTTGGCCCGTCAGCTAACAAGTTCTTTTACTCAAATGAGGCAAACTTGTTCACGCCATGGGTGCCACGATCTATAATGGATGTCTTATCTCAAATTGATCTAAGTTTCACATCACCATCCTCAAAGCTGCTGATGGACCAACTACACAAATTCCTAAAAATAGACTCAATGAAACATCTTGTGTCCCTCATGGACGCCAAGGCACGAGACCATTTGGAAATTCATTGGGTACAGTTAGTCTTTTTAATCTTCTAATATTTGGATACTCCCCTAGGCTACCCTAACTTGGTTGCAAATGGTCCATTGCTGATGATGTTGAAATCTTTCCGCGTTGGGTGAATATGGACTAAATCAAAATGGCTAATATAACTTTCGATACTTCTGATTTAAGTAATGCTACGGGAAATCAATACTTCAATTCAATAGAATGGGGATTACACTAGGGTTGTAAGTCATTCCAGTAACTTGCTTACATGCATATGAGCATATCCATACAAACCTGTATCTTGTTTGATGTACACAGGTTCCTTACAAGGAAGTGAAGGTCCAGCCGCTAGTCAGGGACTTTACTTTGGCATTGGCTTGCCGCTTGTTTATCAACTTCAATAAACCTGAGCAAGTAAAAGAATTGTATGGCCCCTTTACGAGTTTGTTCCAAGGGATACTATCACCACCTGTGAATATTCCTGGCACTCCTTACTACCGGGCTATGAAGGAGGCACGAGTTATCAAGCAAATATTAACGGATGCTGTTAGGCTTCGAAAAGTGGAGCTTTCGTCAAATTCATCACAATCATCAGATGATCAAGGGCAAGTGAATGATGTAAAGGACATATTGGGTCAAGTTCTTATGGCTTCACATATGAATGGCGAGAATATAAACGAGCAGGAAATTGTTGGGAGGATCACTGGTCTCATCTTTGCGGGTTTTCATTCTACAAGTAACGCTATCACGTTTGCGATAAGTCACCTCGCTGAGCACCCTGATGTTTATGAGAAGGTCTTAAAAGGTAGTAGTAATTTACATGATTATATTACATTGTCTCATTGTTAATAATCTAAAGGACCAGATGAGGAGCTGCTAACTTGGATAGAGCTGCTAACTGCACGTACATTCTTTACACCGTTTTTCATTGTTTAACCTCCTTGATATAAACTATTTAATTTGTGTCGATCATGATAATAAAGACATTATTCCATTTGTACCTACTATTATTTGATGATTGTATAATTTGGCTATGCTTTGCTAAATGCCAATCCATCATTAGAGCAATTGGAGATTGCACAATCTAAAGGACCAGATGAGGAGCTGCTAACTTGGATAGATATCCAAAAGATGAAATACTTGTGGAATGTAGTGTGTGAATCTATGAGATTAACGCCAGCAGGGCTTGGCGGTTTCAGAGAGGCTGGCGTCGACTTCACATATGCTGGATTTAAAATTCCAAAAGGCTGGAAGGTAAGCGTCAAAACTTGGTAGTGCACATCCACAGAATTCTACATTACCTTACTCCAGCTAACATTCACTGTTTCAAAAATTAGGTTCATTGGTCGGTCCATTCGACTAATATGGATCCCAAGTACTTTCCAGATCCTGAGAAGTTTGATCCTTCGAGATTTGAAGGTAACAAAGTGCCACCTTTTGCATTTGTACCCTTTGGAGGAGGACCAAGAATGTGTTGTGGGAAAGAGTATGCTCGGATTGAAACACTGGTATATCTACACAATGTAATAACCAGATTCAAACTCAAGAAGGCAAATCCTAACGAAAAGATTGTTTACAGAGCTGATCCAGTTCCTACTGAAGGCCTTCAGATTAAGCTTCAACTCAATGAGAAATAATGAAATATATCATGACATGGTCGAATGATCTGGATATGGGGATGGATGTTGCATTGTGATCTCCCTAGTTCCCTTCTGGTAATGGCTGAACCTAGGATGTTGTTACAGAATGTTGGAACTAGCTCGCATATGATGTCTCTAGTAAGCTGATGTATAAGTTGGAAGTTGGTAGTTAGATTATGCAATCACCAAGAAAATCTAGTTCCCTTCCGCTTCATAACAAGAGTATATTCATCTATTCTAAGGAGAACAAAATCCTGGTCAAATTTTTGGCCATTCACAATTTCTCAACAGATAAAACAAATATCCCGTGAAACCTTTTAAGAGTTTAAGATGCATATTTGTCCTAGAAGTTAAATTAAGCAGTAAACTCTAAGCCTCTCCATGAATTGGCTCAGCTGCTGAACCTCATCTAAAAATGCTAATTCTGTGTTCTGCATCTCCTACAACCAGAAAATACACGCCTTCATCAATCGACATCACTCCATCCTTGTTTGCTTTACACAAGTGCTCACATGGACTCACCCTAAACATGATATCCTTCTTTTCTTCTCCCCTTAAGTTGACACTCTCAAACCCAATTAACTTCTTCACAGGACTCTGATCTCTCTGCACACCAGGCCTCACAAAAAGAAGAACAGGATGCTTACCTGTCATCGAACCGTTATTCTTCACTCTAACAGTTGCTGAGAATTCGAGTTTCTGACAAGATTCTACCCCCGGATGAGATATTAGTACGGTATGATGAGTGGCAGTCAAGTTCTTCAGAAGAGGGGTACTGTAAGTTGTCTGGTTTAAGTAAATATTATTTTGAGTGACAGAGGTGAACTCATAAGAATAGGTTGAGTAGCTTAGACCATGACCAAACTCGAAAACCTTCTTGCCCTGGTAAAATCGGTAAGTCCTCCCTGGATAGCCAGATACTTTGTCAGGCCTCATCCTCATATCTGTCATTGGCACTTGATCGGCGAAATCTTGTGGATACCAAGTCATTGTCAATCTTCCACCTACAGTACAAAGATTCATAACCGCCTGTATCTATATAAGAGAAATATGAGTGCAATTTTTCTTGATTGATGTTATTTACCTGGGTTATGATCACCAAATATGACTTGTGCAAGGGCAAGTCCACCAGCTTCACCAGGGTATCCTCCCCACAAGATGCTTCCAACTTTATCATTGTCTCTTGCAAGAGTTATGTCAACTGGACCTCCACATAGTAGTACCAAAACAACAGGCTTTTTTGCAGCTTCTGCTACACTTGCTATAAGACTTTGCTGCTTCCCTGGAAGAACTAGATCGTTGCGGTCCAATTTCTCTCTTTCTTGTGTTTGATCCAACCCCATCAACAAAACCACTTGATCCACTTCTTTCACTATTTCCACAACTTGATCTATTGAAGCTGACAAACATCCAACATCATCACATCCAGGGTGAAACTTTATGTCCTTTACATAACTCTGTAATGCCTCAAGGGGTGTCATGGTTTTACAAGGAAATCCTTCATAATTACCAAGGAGTACTGAAGGAGCATTAGCATTAGGGCCTATAACAGCAACTGACTTAGTATTGGATTTTGATAGTGGGAGGAGATTTCCCAAATTCTTTAGGAGGACGATGCTACTCTTAGCAGCTTCTAGTGCTAGTTTCTGATGCTCCTCAGAGCAAACTTGGCTAGGGCCAAATTTTCCAAAATTCTTGTCATTCTTCGGATTTCCATCAAAAAGGCCTAACCTCATTCTGACAGAGAACAGGTTGTTGAGAGCTCGGTCGATGTCATTTACTGTAATCTTTTTCTGTCCAAGGGCTGATTTGGCGTATCGAGAAGTGTAACTACCACATTCAACATCCATCCCTATCATTCCAAACCTTAAGAGTCAGAATCTCTGGATCCTAGTTTTACATCAAATATTTGGACTGTTGGACATTATATCCCAGGAGTGCAAAAGATTACTTTACCAGCTTCAAGAACAGCAGCAACTGCATCTTCTGGTGTCTTTGCATAACCTTGCTGTTCATGTATGATAGGCACAGCATAACAGTCTGACACAATGTACCTAACGTTTCAAGATTAAGAGTTCAGAAAAAATGAAAATTAACATAGTCCTCAGCAAAAGAATGTTGAAAAACAGCACTCATATTGTAGAACTGATCAATCATGATGAAAAACAGAAATAATATTACAGATGTAGATACCCATCAAAGTGCCACTTTCTTCTGGCTAAGCCTGTCAGAAAATCTGAATGCGCACAGCTAGGAACCCCATTCACACGGTTGTATGCACACATTATTGAGCTAGCTTGCCCTTGTTCGACGCATCTCTGGAAAGGAGGTTGGAAAGTATCTGCTAAATCTTGCTTGGACACCTATAATAACCAGGGAAAAAATGTGGCCAAATGATCAGGAGTTAAAAGGGTAAGAAAAACAGGTCAAGAGAGAGCAATGAGAGTTGTATCGAAATCGTCATTACTTGAGCATTGAACATATATCGAGTCATCCCATGCCAGTTATCAAGATCATGCACGGCAAAATGCTTGCAGCAAGCAGAAGCTTGTAGGTGCTCTGAGATCTTTTGGCCTTGGAGAGTATAACCTTGGAGACCTCGTACATAGGCTACACCATACTTAGAGGTCAACAATGGATCCTCCCCTGGGGTTTCCTGTCCTCTTCCCCATCTTGGGTCTCTAAATATGTTTATGTTTGGTGCCCACAATGTCAAGCCCTTGCCTTGTCCTACATTGAACATCGCCCTTGCTTCTGTTGCAATCGCCTGCACATATTTTTAAGTACATACAAATTGCATATGACATAGTTTCCTGTTGATCTAATTGCATGCCTACAGTTGATTTTTACCTATTGTAGTGTAGGTACAGGAAGGGTTTATTAGTGCTACTTCTATCATGTATTTAGATGCATATATGTGATTAGAGTATGTTAGTTAGTTACTAATTTGATCTTAAGCTTCTAACTACATTAGTTTTTAGATAGGCAACATTAATCAACTTCAATTTGCTCATTACAAATGTTGTTAATTTGTTATGGTACTACTTGCTAGCTAGCTAGGCCAACTACCAATCAGTATATTAAAACAAAAGAAGAAAACAACAAGCAAAGATTAAGTATCATGAGTCACTTAACACCCACTTACTCGGGCAACATTATACCAAAGTTGTTCATCAAACGATGAAGCGGAAAGAATGATCTGAGGGAACATAGTTGCCGCCTTAACCGTGGCAGTCCCATTGTAAATTGTACCGTTAGCATCAAACGTGCCATTGAACCTGAACCCACGGCCGTGCCTCGACACCCCGTGTAGCGACTCAGACCACCACTCGTAGGCGGGGATACCGAGCCGCTCGACTGGCGGGGCCGTATTGGTGAGTTGAGATATCTTCTCATCTAAGGTAAGACGAGCTACAAGGTCCTTGGCTCGTTGGATGATGGGTAGTTTTGTGTTGCAAAATGTGTATGTTTTTGTTTTTGGGTCTGAGGAGTCACATGCGTGTAGGGGTTGTTGTTGGCTTGGGATTGTGTTGGTTTGAGCTAGTTGGAGACATATGGTGCATAGTGATAAGATTAAGATGATCAAAAGATTAGTGTTGCTATGAAATTTCATGTTTAAATTAATGAAGTTTGATAGTTACGATTCTTAGAGAGGGACTATTATGGAGTAGTAGGAAGAAACTAAGCATGGTGAATTGGTAATGTTATGTTCCATGCGTAACTGACAACACACACAAGCGTGCAAGTACTTTGGGGTGTTTTGCAGAGATCACCAATAAAAAGACACTTTTTCATGCATGTGCTATGTGCCATCCAGACATCCAGTGATGAGGCTGGTACTGTGGAACTTTGCAAGTTTTTAGGTACTGGTTCATTCGGGTGTCTCTCTGTTTGTTTCTTTTCCTTTCCGTTGATTCGGGTTTCCTTTGTACTCCTTGTTTGCTGGGTCGGTACGAGTGTGTACATGTTACATTACACCGTTAGTGTATGTGTATCAGCTGAACAAAATAAAGTCTTAATATTTTCTTATTTAAATACAAAGAAGGGTGTACGGCGGTAGGTGTATCCGATACAGGGTAAAGATTGCTCTCATATACCTATCCGACAGAAATCTACTCGACTTGAAACTAACCAGTAAACCGCCCAAAAATATTGGACTACAAGTACTAAAAACTTGACCCGAATCCGAAGCTACCCAAAATATAATTTGGCTTCAACCTGAGCCAATCAAAATAACCCATTTGTTCAATAAAATATTCTTAAAAATATATTTTACAGTTTCAATTTATTTAAAATGTATTAAAACATTATTTTTTATTAAAAAGGTGAAAATTAAATAACTATGGAGTAAAAAAATAACAAACCTTTAAAACCAAATATGCATCACTAATTCACTATTCACTCTGAAGCACAACTGTACAACTGTACAAGTAACTCATCAACAAGTAAGACAAATCTGATTCCGCCCTCCCCCCTCTCTCACACATGTTCTCTCAATCTCTCCCAACACAAGTCACAAATACACTTCCAAACAACAACAATCACTTTCATCATCAAATTCTCACCACCACCACTCACCTCTCACCCTCTCTTTCCCATCATCAAATGACTCTTCCCAACACTCAAAACCAAAACCCCCCTTCATCATCATATACATCACCACAACAACAACACTCACCATCCTTCAAACCCCAAAAAGAAAGGCAGCCAGCACCAGCACCAGCAATGAGACTAATAGTCCCATTACAAGGCGTAGTCCAAGGGCGTGGAGGTCTAATCCTAGGCTCAATTATCCCATGTGCACTTTTCTACTTCTTCCAACTTTACCTCAAAAAAATCAGAAAAAATAACAACAATCCACCATCTTCTTCCACCTCGCCCGACTCCACTCTCTCTCCAACCACATCCAACACTACTGACCTTCTCTTACCCCTCCTTACCCGCTCATCTTCCCGGGCAGCTCTTTCATCCTCCCCCCCTGCCCGGATTTCCTCCCGGGCTGCCCCCCTTGGCAAGCCCAATGAGTCTCCGTACTACTTGGGGTTGGATAAGGTTAGGGAGGATCCTTATGATGGGGTTGAGAATCCTGATGGGATTATTCAGCTTGGCCTTGCTGATAACCTTGTGGGTAACGCTTTCTTTTTTTTTTTTTTTTTTTTGTGTTTTTGATATAAAGTTTTGGTCTTTTTGTGATTTTGGTAATTGGGTTGTTGTTTGTTTTTTGTTTTTAGTGTAAAGTTTCAATCTTTTTGTGATTTTGGTAGGATTTTGGCATTTGGGTTGTTGTTTATTTTGCTTATTTGTGCTTTGTTTTGGTGTTCTTTTATTTTTTGTGGTAAAGTTTGAATCTTTTAGAGAATTGGGTTGAGAATAGATTATTGAGTTGGCATTTGGGTATTTGAGATTTTGATAATTTGGTTATTTGTGTTTTATTGGTGTGAAGTTTGAATCTTTTAGAGAATTGAGTTGAGAAAAGATTAGATTTTTGGCATTTGGGTTTTTGTGATGTTGATAATTTGTGGGTTTTGTTAGTACATTATTCATTTAATTTATTTATTTGATGCGACTAAATATGAAGTTTTTATCTTTGTTGACAAATGTGTTGGTGTTTGATATAAGCTAAGATTTTGGCATTTGGGTTTTTGAGATTTTGCTAAGTTGTGGGGGTTATTTATTTTATTAATTTATTTAGTTAATGTATCTAAATTTAAGTTTATATGTCATTATGAGAAATGGGTTGGTGTTGGAAAATGTTTTCTTTGTTGGCATTGGTTAATATTGTGAGTGGCCTTGCATTTGATTGAGAAAATTGGTTGAAATGAATTTGGTTTGTTTGGAAGTTATATGCTTTTATTGTTCTTTTGGTTTTTGTTGTTTGTGTTTATTTAAAAGTGATGTTTTTATCTTTGATGTTTGTGTTATATTGTTTTTGACTTTGGTGATTTTTTTATTTGAGATAGGGGCAGTGGTTAATTGGGAAGGTTCAAAGTTTCAGCCTTAATTTTTTCCCTTTTGGCCTTGACTGTGTTTATTTTGAAAAATATTTTTGATCTTTGGAGAAATGAGTTTGTATGTGATACTGCTGAAGTGCTGATGTGTGTGTTATGTTGTTGGTGGTTAGGTCAATTTTGTGACACATTCAACTTGATTGAGAAATGGGTTGTCATAAATTGGGTAGGTGGAAAGTTTCATTATTTTCCTTGTTTTTTGGTTTTCTGATGTGGGTTTTTGACAAATGGGAATGAACCCACATAACCAAATGAAAGTAGGTGATTTTTGATGGTTTTGATATTGATGGACAGTAATTGGGTGTTGCTTTCGTTGGTTCGACTAACTATAGTCTATAGTTGCCATTTTATCAAGTCACTTGATGGGTAGATGAGATTATTGTTTCTGATAAATGAGCTTGGACCCGACTGAGATAGGTTGTGTTTTATTGAATTGTGGTATTGGGTTTATGATGACAGTGACTTTTCTATGCTTCATGCATTTGTTGTAGTTGGATTGATTGAGGGATGGATAGCGGAAGGACTTAACTTTCTTGTGAAATGATTTTAGACCACACTTAACAAGGAAACTAACAGTTGAAACTTTGGTATGTGGGTTATTATGGGTCTTTCAAAACAATCTATTAACCAGTTTAACTATTGGTGCAAGGTTGTGAGAGATTTCGTGAATCAACTTGTTCTCTGATGTCAAATTCTGTATCGTTACTAACCTGGGTGTTGCTTGGTGATCTTTCACTTGCAGTTGTCATTGGATTTGATCGAGAAATGGGTAGCTGAGCATTGGGGTCAGTCCATTTGCAACGATGGTGAACTAGGCATTAATGGGATTGCGACTTACCAGCCATTGGATGGGACGTTGGAGCTAAAAATGGTAAATACAGTAACTGATTGCGTGTCCTTTGCTGGCCTTTTTGTAATTATTGCTTTTACAACTTTCAATTCATCATTACATTGTGCTGTTGAAATGCTCATTCTGGCGTTAGTAGCTGAATAAGTCTGTACAATGATCCATTAGAAGTTCTTTTAGCGTAGTGTGGATGGCTCCAGTCTCTTGCAGTATAGATGTCTACTTGTTCTCTTAATCAATTTGATCTTGCTTACTTTCTCCATCGTGGGTCTTGTATAGTGATTCAAATTGACTTCAGCAGACTATGTTCATGGAAAGTACTCCGTATATGTCTGTTCTGTTCTTATATTGTTCTAGACTATGTTTTGATGCCTCTGATCTAGACTATCTAGCCCTGGTCGATGTATTTTTGCATACTTTTATATTCACACTCCATCAAAATCGATGGTAACATGACTTATGAATGGCAGGCAATGGCAGATTTCATGTCTGATATTTTTGGGGACGTTTCCTTTGATCCGTCGCAATTGGTGGTGACATCTGGTGCCACTCCTGCAGTTGAAATACTCATGTTCTGTCTGGCAGATCCTGGGAATGCATTTCTGATTCCGGCACCGTATTACTCTGGGTACATTATCTCTTGTTGCTCTAGACTTGATTAACCAACTTTTTCGACCTTGCTTCTCCTAATGAACCCTAAGAAAAGGACACCAAGATTTTTATTGCTATGCTAATACAGAAATTTGCAGTTTTGACAGGGATATAGTGCGTACGAGTGTGGAGCTTGTACCAGTTCATTGCCGCAGCTCTGACAACTTCACATTAAGTATTACTGCGATTGAGCAAGCGTACAATAATGCTAGAAAGCGGGGGCTTAAAGTTCGGGGTATCCTTCTCTCGAACCCCTCTAACCCTGTTGGAAATTTACTCTCAAGGGAGACACTGTACAGTATCCTTGACTTTGCCAGGGAGAAAAACATCCACATTGTTTCTGATGAAGTTTTTGCTGGGTCAATTTATGGGAGTGAAGAATTTGTGAGCATGGCGGAGATTGTTGAATCAGAAGAACTAGACAAAAGTAGGGTTCATATTATATATGGGCTATCAAAAGATCTTTCTATCGCTGGATTTCGAGTTGGAGCCATCTATACCTCTAATGACAATGTGTTGACTGCTGCTAAAAAGATGGCAAGATTTTCATCAGTATCTGCCCCTACGCAGCGTCTTGTGGTATCAATGCTGTCAGATAAAAGATTTATTCAGGATTATTTGGAAACCAACAAACAGAGGCTAAAAATCATGAATGATTCGTTTGTCGCTGGTTTGACCCGATTGGGAATCCCCTGTGCAAAGAGTGATGGTGGATTTTTCTGCTGGGCGGACTTCAGTGGATTTATTAAGCCGTACAATGAGAAAGGAGAGCTTGAGTTATGGGAGAAGTTTCTGAGAATCGGCAAGTTAAATGTAACCCCTGGGTCAGCATTTCATTGTATTGAACCTGGATGGTTTAGGTGTTGTTTCACTTCATTGGCTGATCATGAAATATCTTTGGTCATGGAAAGAATAAAGAAAGTTTGTGACAACTGCAAATCATCCAGCTAACCTTATTGAACATCATGGATGTTTTTCCCAGTGGCTTTGGTAAGTGTTAGCCTTGACCGGGTACAGTGTAGATAAGGTATATACATTTCTAGTAAATAGACTACTTGTTGCTGATATTGTTCACAGAGATTGAGAATTATAGTACAGAGAGTCGCCGCCTCACTGGCATGGCTGAAGATCTGTGATCTAGTATTAGTGAATCATTTATTTCATGAAGGATATGATGATGACGAATTATCCCTAATATGGATGAGCAGTATCTAAACTGGGAGAAGAAAGAGATCGGAACTGGAAGAAGAAAAGAAAGAAAAATCCTGAAGGTCTTGTGTAAGCAAGTTATATTGTCAGAAGGTCCTTCCTAAACATTTTTGCGATTGATCCTCCACTGGCTCCAAAGCTGAACTATCCCGGGGCTATGTACCCTTTGAAGTCCTGGCATTTTACATAGAAGAAGAGTTGATGGAAGAGTTCTTTTGAGCAGAGGGTAATTGGCCAATTTTGTTCTGTTGTATAGATAGGGAAATTCATAGAACAATTTATTTTTTTCTTACGTAGCTGTGCAGATATCAAAGGGGCTTTGCACATTAGGTGTCCTTTTGGTGTATGCAAGTATCTCATTTTGCCATCATACATTCATTCTAGTTGCAAGTTTGCAACTAGTATAGAGCATCAACAAGGAAAGAAGTCCAAGAGTTCCACTGGCAGATTTTGTTTCCCCTTATGAACTGCCGTTTTTACAGCAACTGTTGCTTGGGCTCAATATTATGAGCTCGCCTGGGGTTAATGACCACCTAGTCACACCAATACTCATACCCGCGGTTTTTGGGCGCTGCCAGAAAGGGAAGAGCCCTTCCATTGACTGCTACTTTCGAAATAAAGTTTCTAGCTTTCTCAAGGATGCCTGATTTTGACATGAAGGGATACGATTTTGCAAGGAGCTGCAACATGCAAACTGGTACTTCCAGTTGCCTGATTGTTCTTTCCCGTACTTTTCTCTCGGGTTAAGACGGATCCTCTGTGAGCTCTTCATGCATGGTTAGTTGATTCTGCAGAGATGAAGCGAAAGAACTTTCACCTTTCACCTTTCTGTGACATGATTAAGAGATACACAGAAAGCCAAGCTGTAAGGTTCCTCTGGCAGCCTCTCAGGGTACTGAACTACTGATCACCATGATTCCTAGTCTGACAGCCAATATGGCTCATCAGTCACCAAACTCATCACTGTAGGAGCTAACTTCCTCGCAAAAGGATTCTCTCATTTCTGAGGGTGGGGCTGATGCCTTGTTCTGTGGCATGATACCTACTTTTCTAGGATTATCTAATCTTTTCGTCCTTGAGCAAAGCACCTGAGGGGAGTTCCTGGATTTTCTGCCCACATGAGTGCCATCGAAGCAACATGTACATTCACAATCTCATCTTTCTATTTAAATTTTCTGTCCACCTGAATTTACTTTTGCATAAAGTTTTTGCTTATTTGTCGCTGCAAACAATATGGTGACGTGAAACTAGTGTCAGAGATCAGGTATCCCAAACATACCTCACTTTACCACTGTCAATTTAACAAACAAATAAGGACAAATCTTGTAAAAGGAAAATGTTTTGAATAGCACTACTCGTAGTGTACAAGAAGCTGACTAAAAAAAGGCTGAATGACAGTCATTACTCAGTGGCAGTTCAGAAAGCCAGAAAAAACTCAGAGACGGACAAATCTGATTAACAAATAAACCCAAGAGCCAAGATTCCACTCTTCCCAAGACAATAAAAAACAGGAAAGAGGCATAAAATTGTCAACACTGTTCCCTTTCCTTGCAAAATAAAAATTGAAAATAGTCAAACAATGTCACTCTCATCAGTCATCATGCACTGTTTCTGACCTCCGCAAACACACATACATCAGCAATCACATCACTCACTCACCATCACAGTCACATAAGTATGACCCCTCCCCTACAACCTTGACAACATCAGCAGCAGCAGCAAAAACCCAAAAAGGAAAGCCAGCCATGAGACTCATTGTTCCCCTACAAGGCATTGTCCAAGGCCGTGGAGGTCTCATTTTAGGCTCGGTTATCCCATGTGCACTCTTCTACTTCTTCCAACTTTACCACAAAAAGATCCGCAAAAGTAGTAGCAGTAGTAATGATAATGATATATCTTCCAACTCGCCCTCCAAGCTCTCTCCAACCTCATCCAATGCTGACCTCCTCCTTCACCGGTCATCCTCCCGGGCAAGCCTCTCATCCTCTGCCCCTGCCCGGATTTCCTCCCGGGCTGCCCCCTTTGCCGAGCCAAATGTGTCTCCTTTTTACTTGGGTATGGACCAAGTTAGGGAGAACCCTTATCATGAAGTGGATAATCCTGATGGGATTATTCACCTTGGACAAGCTGACAACTTTGTGAGTATTCCTTTGTTTATTTGTTTGTTTGTTAATGAGATGAGTAAAGTTTTTGACTTTTTCGAGAATTGGGTTGCTCACGAAGGTTACGGATTATTTAGCTGGAGTTTTGGCTTTTGAGTTTTTGCGATCAATGTTGTTGGCATGTATTATGTTTGTTTGTTAGGCTCCATTCTTGGCCGAACGTACTGAACTAAACTAAACTGAAAAATCATAAACAACCAAATTCTAGATATATGACTAGGACTTGTAAACTAGGAGGGTTTGTGCCTAAGCAAGAATATTGAAGACTACTGGTTGCTACTTGTTTTTGTGAGTCATTGTATATATGATTGAGACATGTTAGTAACAAGTTGAGTAGGGTTTAAAGTGATTCTTTTTTCTTTTTTGTGGGATTTTTAGGAATATAGCCAAATGGCTAGATGAAACTGGTTTGGGTTCAGGTGATGTTGATGATCAATAACTATGTTTTGTTTCTTGTTGCGTTTTTTCTTTTTTTGTATTAATATAATTAATGGTGGATAAGAATTTAGTTTCTGAGAAATGGCGCTTATATGGAATTCAGCGCTGGGGGATTTTGGATGATGAACTGATAATGTAGATAATGACGGTTACGGCTGTCGTTGTAATTGGATATTTTTGGTAAATGGGTCGCAAAAGAAATATGTTTTCTGCGTAAGTGATTTAAGGCTAGGCTGGATAAGAAAAAAATTAGTTGAATCTTTGGAATTATGGTTAAGGTTATATACATCTTCACCTCCTTAGATGCTGCATGTTGCCTGATGAGGCTTAGTTTCTGTTGATTTCTTTGTAGAGTTGTAGTTAGATTACAATTTGTAACTAAGCTAGGTGTTACATTGTGGTCATCTATTGAGTTGCAGTTGTCATTGGACTTGATTGAGAAATGGCTAGCGGAAAATTGGGGTCGTTCAATCAGCAATGATGGTGAACAGGGAATCACTGAGATTGCGACTTACCAGCCGTTGGACGGGATGATGGAGTTGAAAATGGTAAATATCCTATCTTCTGCTCAATCTGCTGGCTTGTTTAAAGTTATTAGTTTAAAAGCATTCAATTTCATTATTATGTCTCGCTGTTTAAAATGTTCTTTCTGCCATTTGTTGCTGTTCTATTCTAGTAATCTGGTAATTTTGTGAATGAACACTAAATGTCTTGTTGTGATTAAACCCACTTACTTTCTCCACTTAGGCTCTGTTCTGTACGGTTGAACTCAACTAAACTGAATTCTAGTTAATGAATATGAAGAAAACTCGTGAAATGAAGTGAACCTTACTGAATACTGGGGAAAACAAATCTGGAGAAATAAGCGTAAGCCTTTTTCCTGGTGCCTAGCAGACTGCTGTATTTTCTTTTTTCTTCTCTTAATTAGACTATGCTATGATACCATACATCTAGTCTTGCTGGATAACTTCGTGAGCATATATTTTTGAACGGTTATGGAATTATTGAATATATCGCTTGCATCTATTGCAGGCAATGGCAGATTTCCTTTCTGACATATTGGGAAATGTCTCCTTTGACCCATCACAACTGGTATTGACATGCGGTGCAACTCCTGCAATTGAAATTCTTATGTTCTGCCTGTCAGATCCTGGAAATGCATTTCTTATTCCAGCACCTTATTACCCTGGGTACGTACATGCATCTCTTCCTTGTTCGAGAAGATTTAAATCAACGTATTCAATCTTGTCTCTTCAATTGCTTCCTAAGGAAACCACAAGTACGCCAAGAATTGTTGTGAAGGCTAAATGCTAATACAGTTTACTACAGTTTTGACAGGAATGTGATGCGTACAGGTGTGGAGCTTGTACCAATTCATTGCCGAAGCTCTGACAACTTCAGTTTAAGTATCACTGCACTTGAGCAAGCATACAATAATGCCAGAAAGCGGGGGCTAAAAGTTCGGGGTATCATATTTGCGAACCCTTCTAACCCTGTAGGCAACTTATTCTCGAGAGAAATGCTGTACAGTATTCTGGACTTTGCCAGGGAGAAAAACATCCACATTATTTCTGATGAAGTTTTTGAGGGGACAATCTACCGGAGTGAAGAATTCTTAAGCATGGCAGAGCTTGTTGAATCAGAAGAAATCGATAAGAATAGGGTTCATATTATATGTGGGCTTTCAAAAACTCTTTCTCTTACTGGATTTCGGGTTGGAGCCATCTATACCTCCAATGATAGTGTGTTGGCTGCTGCTAAAAAGATGGCAAGATTTTCATCTATATCTGCCCCTACTCAGCGTCTAGTGGTATCAATGTTGTCAGATAAGGGGTTTATCAAGGAGTTTATTGAAACCAACAATGAGCGGTTAAGGCGCATGCATGATTCATTTGCTGCTGGTTTGGCCCAACTGGGAATCCCATGTGCGAGTAGTGATGCAGGATTCTTCTGCTGGGCTGACTTCAGTAGATTCATTACGCCCTGCAATGAGATAGGAGAGGTTGAGTTTTGGGAGAAGCTGCTGAACATAGGGAAGTTAAATGTGACGCCTGGGTCAGCATTTCATTGTGTTGAACCTGGATGGTTTAGGTGCTGTTTCGCTTTTTTGGCCGAACATCAAGTACCTTTGGTCATGGAAAGAATAAGGAAAGTTTGTGACATCGGCAAATCATCCATCTAACCTGTAGAAGCTTGGGTTATGTTATGAAGGGTTACACATCATTAACGTTTTTCCAGTCAGTTCTTTGGCTATGGTGTAAACGCCAAAAGGTATATTTACATTTCTAGCAAATATACTTCAATAAGTCTGTTATTGATATTGATTAAAAAGATTGAGAATTTGGTACACAGTCACCAACTCGGCTGAAGGTATCTGATCTATTATTTGTGAAATTTTTGTACATCAAAGTAATGAGAACATCACAAACTGATCTCTAATAACAGTAATAAGGATGAAAATTCTCCAACATGAAGAAAAAAAGGTATCCTGAAGTGCTTGTCTAAGCAAATTTTAATGTCAGAAGGTCCTTTCCAAACGTTTTTGTGATTCCTCCCCCACTGGCTCCCAAATTCAAGCATCCTTGAGCTTTGTTCTCTGTGAAGTCCTGTCATTTTACATAGCAGGCAAGTTAGTTGTGAACAATTTTTTGTGTACAGAAAACTTCAACTTATCAGCAGAAACTAATTGGCTAAATTTTGTCCAGTGATAGATAGGGAAAATCATATTATTAGGATGTTTCTCTTATTGAGCTGTATAGAGAACCAAGTGGTTGTGCTCATTCGTCAAACCAAAAGGTGAGTGAGTAGTTGAGTACCTTTGGTGGGTTATTTTTCTTCATATGAACTGCCTTTCTGAGATAACTCCTCCTACGGCTCATCATTATAAGCTCCCCCAGGGTCAACGGCCGCCTACTCACACTACTACGTTTGCCTTCCTGATCAAGTTTCGTTGGCTCCCCCAGGATCAACGGCCACCTACTCGCACCACTACTTTTGCCTTCCTGATCAAGCTTCTTTGGCTCTGCCAGAAGGGGACGTTCCCTTCCACTGAGTGCTACTTTCTCATCAGAGTTTCCAGCTTTGTCCAGAAGGCCTGCTTTTCGTGGATATAGAGGGAAAAGATATTCCAAGAAAGCTGCACCTCGCAAGCTTGTACTTCCAGTTGCCTGACTGCTCATACTAGTGCTTCTCTCAGGTAAAGATGGTTCCTCCCTAAGCTCTTCATTGTGCATGATAAATGGGTCCTGCAGAGGTGCAACAGAAGATATTGCGTCTTTAGCGACTGAATGATTTGCTAGTGGAGAGAAAGTCGAGCTGGAAGATTCCTCCGTCTGGACACTGATTGCCTCGAAATCCAATTCCGATAGCCAATCTGGTTCATCATACTCATCAACGTAGGAACTGGCTTCATCACTGTCATTCTCATACCTGTTACAGTACGCTGGAGGTAGCGGTAAGGACTTGTTCTCTAGCACTGTTTCTGGGATTTCTGGCTCTTGTGGCTCTTGACCAAATGACCTGAGAGGAGTTCCTGGCTTTTCTTCCCACTTGAACGGCACTGCAGCAACGTACTTCACAGGGACAGGCGCGAGTGCGGGTGTGGTTGCTAAGGGCTCTCTCTTCGGCTTCCAATCTTTCTTCGGTTCTCCTGGCTTTTCTTCCCAGATAAATGGCACTGTAATCTGCTGCTTGGTTTTCTTTACGCTCTCTTTCTCTGTAACTTCAATTTTCTTTGCTTCCACTAATACGGTCACTTGGTCTTCCTTTTGTTCCATTGTTTGGTATATTGGTGTAAGTCCTTCTGTCTTGGGTTGTAATTGTAACGAGTTGTTAATATAGCATTGAGTTTGAGTTAGTGGGTTTGACTTTGCAAATTAAGTAAACAAATTCTGATAACGGTGTCAAAATATGCGTGGAGGAAAATCAGGCCAACCTAACCCTCAATTCCTCAGTTGCACTTTAGCTGGTTGGGATTCATTCCACTTGGATTTGGTCCACTGAACTTCTAATTTTCAAAAATTTGTTAGCCCCAGCTCCCACTTTCTTAGTGCAATCCCCCCTCATAAATCTCCTCTAAGTGAATTTTGAAACATCGAAAGTTAACTGTCCATTATGAATGTGGTGGTAACTTGTTCTGTTAAATTACTCCACTTCAAATCAGAGTATGTTTCACATTTCATCCCATTAATTTCATAATGTAAAACAAATTTGCCACATATAACGGATATTGAGTCATTGACTGTTGTAGCTACAGAAATACTATGATTGTTCTTCTTGTTGCTTGTTGTCTCTTCTTGTTAAGTCATTAGTCAATACATGACCCAAAAAAAAAGCAATCTTAGGATTTTGAGTTTTTGACTACAATAATTGACCTCGGAGCATCAGCTGATATGGCTATATAGGTACACTAATGACTAAGGAGGGATTACCATCGAGGGATCATTAATCAATCTTTTCTATCATTAATCATCCCGTCTCATTTGTGAAACGGGTTCATACCAGTTTTTATGATGAGATCGATATATAAGTTAATTTTGCTCATCAGATGAGGATTGATGCTTACTATATTGAATATTATGAAATCAATAGAGAATTTGTACTTAAATCATAATTGATTTACCCAAAACCTTCCTGGGTGTGATTGGGCTGACTTTGAGTAAGTTGGTCAATAGAATTAGAAGGAATAAATCAAAACAGAACAGAACAACATTAGTATAAGGTCTTATTGCTGACTTTGGTATCCGAGAACAACTGCGCAGGGAAGTCTTACTTTGACATTGTCATCAGTTTTGGGAGTTTGACTACAGGCATGTCAACCTCAATTTTCAAGATAAGATTGTCCCATGTGTCCCAACCCTGCCTAATCATTAACCAAAGTGACCTAATCCATAGAGGGTCTTAACTCTTCAGTCTTTATCTCCGAAGACACTAAAGCAGTTGTCAGAATATTTATACATTCCTGACACACTTTTCTACATCAACAATCAACAAAGGACTAGTAAGTCTCTTCTCCAAGATTACCTGCCGTGGGCATAACTTTTCCCATAATTCCCAAGACAATTATACACACGGTTGTATTAATCTATTAAACTTCCCTCAAGTTTCTTTTGCTTCAATTTAGTTCAATTCACTTATATATCATACAAGAGGTATACAGGGCATTGATTCAAGAAATCAAACAATGAGAAGTTGAGAATATGTACTATCCCATTGAATGAATTAGAAGTTGCAACAGTCTTATACTGTTGTACATATACAGATACGTAACAAAGGGAAACAAAACTTGTAGGATGAGAAATTAATTAGTAAACTAATTAAATCGCCGAAATTCCAATAGCTCCTTATGAACTGATCACTTTCTTGAATTCACTAATCACTTTCTTGAACTCAGCTCCTCATGAACTGATCACTTTCTTGAATTGGCAAACAACTGGATACACATCGTCGAATGCATTATCGGTCTCTTTACCAGTCTTAGCCCCAGTGATGACCATCTTACCAGAGATGAATATAAGAAGCGTAACCTTAGACCCCTTAATCCGATAAATCAACCCGGGAAACAATTCTGGCTCATACTTAGCATAGTCTGACTGAGCAGCGTGAAGCCTCTCCAGACCAATGATAAACCCTACATCAACAGACGCAACAATGTTCTGCACTTTGAACTCCTTAAACTTGACAGGGAGCCCCAGCTTCTGAAGAATCCGAACGTATTTTCGAGCAGCCATTTTCGACAGGTCCACGGTTTTAGCCCCAGTAACGACAATCTTTCCTGTTGCAAATATCAGTGCAGTCGTTTTTGGCTGTAAGATTCTCATAATCACTGCAGCAAAACGCCTTGGATTATATTCTGTGTTACGGGCTTTTAGTGCTACGTTTTTAAGGTCTATTTTGCAATCGACATTGACTGTTGAGACCACGTTCTGTATCGTTGGTCTGATTTCTTCCATTGTTGTCTTGTCTTGTGTTGTGTTTGTTGTGATTGTTGTCTTGGTCTGATTTCTTCCATTGTTGTTTTTATCTGCGAAAAAACCCATTTACTTAAGCAGATTGTTTTGGGTGTTCAGATATTAATTTTTTCTATTGAAGAGAGTTTATGCGCAGAGAAAAATAAACTAAGAAAAATTGATCTGATTAGAAATTTAACAAGGAGGTCTAGTATATATAGTTTTTCTTGATTCTTAAAGTTGCTTGCGTACCAAGGTGTGACTCTCAACACCGTTATAGAATTAGATTAGGAAACACAATATATTATAATAAACAAAAAACTTTCCTTATTTTGTTCTAAAAAAAAAAACAAAAAACTTTCCTTATTTGGTTATAGTTGTCTTATATTAGGAAATTTTACTAGGTGAGTTGCTGAACATCAGACCGACTTCGGGTGTACACGATTTGATGTTGTAGACTTGTAGTTATATACTCCGTAGCCCTGCCAAAAGCCCAGAATTCTAAGGCGATGTCTTTTTTTCTCCTTTCTTTTTCTTTTCGATTTTTTTTTTGGTTACTTAATTAAATAATATAAGGAAAAAAGATATATTTAATTAGAGTCCCAAGTAGTGTCTAAGTAATATTTTTTTTTATCTAAATAACTTTGTTCTCCCACTTTTTTTATTTATTTAGTAGGGTTTGTGGTAATTCACTAAAGCCTATTTGATATATATTTACCTAATTATCCCAATAACTTAAATCTGTGAGAGCAAACCCCGTGAGATAACGATTATTAAGAGAAAGATTGGAATTCAATCAGAAATAATTTGACGGCATGGATAAGCAATCTAGTACCACGAAATTTCAGCGTGCGCATGCAAGTGTTGAAGACTTAGATAGCAACATTGGTGTCATAAAAGAATATGATCATGATGAAGATGCTTTAAGTACTGGTAACACTGGCAGATACTACAATTGTCGTTCCTCAAACAATGGTCCTTACACTGGGGCTAATTTTGAAGAACCTGATGATGCTCTTAGCACTGCTAGTAACGTCTTAAGTTGTCACGGTTCTTCCATCTATCCATACTCAAACAACAAGGTAGCCGATGATGTTGACGATGCTTGTAGTAAAACTAACAAAGCCGATTCTCAGGGCTCCTCCAAGGATCCCGGATACCCGAGGCCGAGGCACGATAAACCCGATGTTGTTGACCCTTCTACACAAACCAAACTTGATCTGGTGATCACTTGTCGTGCTTTGGCTCCGAAGGGAAGCCCATGATTATTTAGAGACCAGAAAGCTCTGTGATTGGATTGGAAAGCCTAAGTGCGTGGTAACGATATATATTTACTAATCCTTTTTGTTGATGGTTTATGTTTGATGATTCGTGTACGAATGTAGGTATTCGATCAGTAATTCAGGGTTCTACGGATTGAGTTATTTATTACTAGGATTTTTGATGAATTCAATTGTCACTTTGAATTAAGGACGAGGACGAAGATGACAATATTTTGTTCGAATGAGCGACTAACCAATATAATTCAAGAATCAAGAGTATTGGTAAGGGTTCTCCTATGCCAAAAAACATATACTTGCACTGGCAATCGGGTTCATCGATCAGGTTTCAAATCCATTCGTTTCATCTTTGGGTTTTTTTTTTTTCGAAATCAATCATTTCGGAATTGACTTTTCCGGTCGATCGGATTCAAGTTGGGTTTAACCCAATGGGTTTGTAAAAATTATTTTGTTTGATAAAATTACTGTTTTATTAAAATTTAAACTTTTAAATCTCACTTTTTTTTAAAAAAAATATTATATTATTATAATTGTGAAATATACATTTA
>ONZK01000845.1:0-10328 GCA_900322385.1 Pharnaceum exiguum | reverse complement strand
AAGGGAGTTGAACATAGCACGGTCATTTGCATCAAGGGACATAGGAGGGTCAGGTAGGAGAGCCGGGGAGGAGGTAGCATGAGCAGCAGATATACCACTACGATCTCGACTAGTGGGAGAAGGAGCATGAGAAGGACGGGTCTGATTTTGATTGACACGCCCACGATCATTCCACCATTCCGGGTACCCATATATCTTGAAACAAGTGGTGATATCATGACCACTTTTGTTGCAATGAGTACAATAGAGAGACTGAGAGGACGAGCTGAAGCTGCTGGAGCCGCGGGGTGCGGCACTGGAGCCGCGGGGTGCGGCGGAAGCAGTAGAGAAACTGCCTGAGCCGCGGGGTGTGGCACTGGAGCCGCGGGGTGCGGCAGCAGGCATGCGTGCGGCGAATCCGACGGCTTCGATCGGGGCCGTGCGCGTATTGCCTACTTCGGTCATTCTTTCCTCCTGTACAAGCTTGTTATAGACACGAGGCAAGGGTGGGAGTTCATCAAGCCCAAGTATATTGCAGCGAACATTCACGAAAACAAGAGCATCCAATCCAAGCAAAAAATCATGCATCATATCACTATCACGTTGAGCACGAATACGGCCCGAAACATCACAAGTGCATTTACCACAGTCACATTGAGGCGGAGGTTGAGTACCATTAAGTTCATCCCACAAAGCCTTAAACTTCCGATAATAAGAAGTGACAGTAGTACCTGGTTGTTTGCACAAACGAATAGACTCACGAATTTGATAAACACGCATGGAATCTCCAGCGGCATAATGATGTTTGACAACATCCCAAAGTTCTTTTGCAGTATCGTAATGATCGATATGAACCTTAGCATGTGGTTCAATAGCAGTTCGTATCCAACCGCAAACAATAAAGTTTACGGTTTCCCAGTCAGTCTGATCTTCATCATCGGCGGGGGGTTTGATGGTACCATCGATGAAACCAAGTTTGCGCTGCCCCTTGAGGGCTGCTTTGAAAGTGGCTGACCACTCACGGTAATTACTTTCTCCGGTGAGTAGCATACCACAAATATTCATGCCATTATGGGTGGAGGCATGTAGGAAATATGGAGAAGAGGGGTCATTAATTTTGAGGATGTCGGTGTTCTGTTTAGGGGTTTTGGTGGGTGGGTTTTCGGTAACCGGGTCAGTCATGATGATGGTGGTGGTTTAAAGTAAGGGTTTAGGTTATGGTGGTGATGTGGGTGGCGGGTGAGGCCGAATAGAGGTGGTAGGCGTGGCGGGTGAGGCCGACGGCTAGGGTTTTTAAAAATATGGTTTAGGGTTTGGTGTAGAGTACCATGCTCTTTATACCATGTTAAATTTTGAGATGGTGGGCAAATTACATTCAGTATTCACCTCGATGGGGTCAATGTATTTGTACATGAATATACTAAAGTGACTAAACTAAACTAGGTTAAATGAGTAGACTAAACTAGCAGCTAATATTGTTGGGCCTAATATACAACATAAAAGCCTATACCACTAAATACACGCCAATAGAAACTTAGACCATTTTGCATTCCACTTTCAGTTACAAAATTGAAGTCAATTGTTATTACTTATTATTAGACTTATTTGAGAGGGATGTATGGGTATATTTTAAAGATGGGACTGGGGACTAAGATGTACAGGAAATGCATTAGAATTGTCCATGATTGTGTAAGAGAACCTTGCCCAGCATATGCCTGCTTATAACCTCTAAAATTTCTAGTTGTAATATACAGTAAAGGCTAGGAGAAATTCTTTTATTTAGCATAGTTTTTAGCACACGGCTTCGATTGTTTTTGAATTGAAGGCTTTGAACTTCAGTGGTAGTCATAGTGTCCTGGTTTGTCATAGTGATGGTCGCTTACTGATAAATTTGGACTGCCCACTTCAGTCCGTCAACAACGTTGAGAGGAGAGATCGACCCATGAGCACAATGGGCCTAGACTCCTAGAGGGGTTCCATACTAAAACTAATTGGCAATAGTAGCTAGGAGTAACCCTCTAAGCTTATATGTAGGTTGCCACTAGTGGACTACATGTCTTTGGGGGAGGGGCCCAAGAGGGACCCGCTCTGATACCATGATAAATTTGGACTGCCCACTTCAGTCCGTCAACAATGTTGAGAGGAGAGATCGACCCATGAGCACAATGGGCCTAGAGGGGTTCCATACTAAAACCAATTGGCAATAGTAGGAGTAACCCTCTAGGCTTATAGGTTTCCACTCTCCTCTCTCTTCAATGTGGGATAATATTCATAACACATACTTCAACACTTACTTTGTTGCAGCTAGTACAAGAAGCTACAGCACCAATTGTTTGTTTCTTTATTTGTTTTCTTGTTCCTTAATCACATACAACCTCCGTCTCATTTTGTTCTTGGGGTATTCCTTTTTGGGATGTATCAATTTGTTCTTATGGTTTCTTTATTTGGTATGTTTTTTTTGGCGAAATGACGACGTTGCCCCTACTAGTTGATCTTAATTATTACCCTTCTACCTACCCTTTCCCACCATTTCCCACACACACTAGGGCACTATAGTAAATTACAAACAAATGGCTCACTACATAAAAACTTGTGCCAATCTCAAACCTTAAGAACAAATTGAGACGGAGGTTGTAGTACTACAAAAGAAAAACAAGACAAAAGTACTCAAAAAATATTATAAAAAATTCAAGTCGGATTCTCTCACCGCACTTAAGATTGAAAGCGATGGCCTCTTCCATCAAAAAGAAAAAGAAAGCAATGTGCTGAAAACAAAATCGAAGAAATTTTTGTATAAATAAGTTGTTTTTATTTTTAAAAAAGAAATTATAGGTTTGGGATATTCAAGCCTATGTGGACACCATATTGGAAATTATTTTCAAACCTAACCTATATTGGGAATTATTTCTTTTTCTAGCCTTATTATGGGAATTAACTCGCCAATTAGGAGTGCGGAGACATCTAAGCAGTTATTTAAATCGAGTTGACTGATATAGTAATGTCATATATATATTTTACTTATCATGTATAAAATTTTAAATTGAACGTTATTGGGTCTGTTTTGTTTTGCTTTGTTTGGGTTTTTTCTTATTGGAATAAAAAATTAAAAAGAATGCCGCAGCCAGGAGTTGAAACTGGAAAGCAACGATTTTCCATATGTTGTTTGATTGTGCTACTGCGGCTTTGATGTCAATTGCTGTGCAGAATATAAATTTAACGAACAAAAAACAAGCTCGCAAAAAATAGGTCCTTAGATCCCCGGCCCAATAAGAAAGAAAACTTAATGAGTGTGAAAAATGTAGCCCGTTCATACCGGCATTACACTGCATTTTTAACTTTTATTTTTATGGACAATGCATTTGAAGTTTTATTAACTCCATCCAACAGTCACTACAAAAAAAAGGGAAAATAGCAACTGTCTTAATCAGTTGCTACAGCCCTCATAATAGTTGCTAAGGCCCCATAGCAACTGTTGTAGCAACTGTTTTGAATTGTTGCTAAAATCGCAGACGCTAAGGCCTAGCTACTGATAAAAAGTGGGTTTGTAGCTAAGCCCAGCTACTGTTTTTGCCACACCGTCGCTGAGCTTTTTCAATAACAAAAAAAAAATTATTTCCTCCAAACCTTCAGCGACCCCTTATAATTTCGCTTTAGTCAGAGCTCGAACCTCAGTAATTTATCACTCTTTTAACTATATACTACCTGTTTCCTAGCCTTTTTATTATCAGACCCAGCAACGGATCAATAAAATCCGCTGCTGGGCCACGCGTCAGCCCAAATTGGGCCGACGCTGGCTAGCAGCGGATCTTAGATCCGTTGCTGGTTCTTTTTAATTTTTACTTTTTTTTAAAAGTCCAGCGTCGGGTTTTTAATAAGCTTGACGCTGGGCTTAGCGGTGGTTTTGATATCCGACGCTATGGTCTTTTTTTTTTTTTTCACTGTTTAGACAACTGATCTTAAAAATTGTTGCTAGCATCAGTTGCTATTTGGCCTTTTTTTTGTAGTGAGTCGGTTGTAAACTTGCAATTAAATTAAGAGAATGATGGGATATATCATGTTTCCATGTGTACTTTTGAGGGTTGATCAACATCATCTCTAGCTCAGTGGCCAGTTTGCATCTTCTACATTATGCCAAGACATATATTTGCCTGTATATAGAGGAGGACGTACCATTCATGGATTTCATGCATCTTAAGAATCTAACGTACTACACAATTCTAAAATTGTAGCAATAAAATTTGTACGAATGCTGTTAAGAATCCACGTACAGCTAGCTAGGATTGGATGATTGAATTTTTATTCAAATGCCATTTGTGTGACTGGGTAAACAATACAGACCAAGTTTTCTGTTGAATTGTTCTTATATTTTTCAATAGCGTTATCGACTTATCGTGTAATGTGACCAACGTAAGAGTCTGAAGAACTCAATGCAAGAGCACGTTGGTTGACAAAAAAAGAGTACAAAACGCATTACAAAAAGCTTCTCTTGGTCTCTCATCCTCTGATCGACCATGGACGACCACACCCAACACCCCATCATCGAGACCGCCATGGACGCCACCTTAGGCTTCATGATGGGTGCTGCCACCAGCCGAATGGTTAACACGACAGTTCTGAAAGGCGGCTTGGCAGCCGGCGGGTTTCTGGCTCTCAAAACAGCCTTCCGCCATGCTTTCCTATACTCTCGCGGCAAAGATGACGTCCTCAACTACGTTGCCTCTGCTGGCGCTGCATCCACTGTATTTTTTGCCCGCCAGGGCATCCGTGCCACTGCCATCGTCGCGGCATGTGCTTCCGTATATGATGTTCTCCGTTTTATCAAGAGCTAGCTAGGTTCAGCTCCCATTAAGGAGCATTATTATAGTGGTACTATATTTGTCTCTTTTGTTGTTGTTCTTCTTTATTTTTTTTAATTTTTTTTATTATTATATATATTTTCAGTTGTTGAAGATGTTTTCAAATTGTTTCTATAAAAAAAGTACCTGGAAAACAACTAGAACCAAATTGTAAATAAATGAGAAAATTAAAATATTTGTGAATGAATGAGTGAGACGGGTCATTAGTGACTACATACCCAAGAATTGTTCACACAATTTTTATATAAATATTTTTTTTTCCTTTCACCACCTATTACGAATAAAATGACTAAAAGATCCACACTTAATTATTTCACTTTTGTTAAGCCATAATATTTTTTATATCTAAATAGCAAAAATAATTATAATAATCGATATTTTGGCTAATTTCTACCGTAATATTTACTTTAACAATTATCCTGAATATTTTATTGGACAAGTTATATAGGCAAATTACTTCTAACATTCCAAACGGTTTACTATTTCTTGTACTACATTTTTTTTCTTTGGTTAAGTGGGAGGCACGAGGCTACTGGAAATTGAGCCAAGTCTTGGGTTTAAAGTATGCTCTCTAATCCAGTGTTTTGAAAGTCGAAACTGACCGGCCAGTTCGACTAGTTCTATAACAGCAGGAACGTAGCCGGCGTCTGGCCGATTTTCAAATCCGGTTAAACCCGGTTTGTCAAAATCGGTGAGATCGGCCTGAACTGACAGATTTTCACCATTTTCTAGCAGTTTTCAACAAAAGAATTCTTTAAATTTTATTTTAAGATACCAATTTTGACCGATGTTCAACACTGGTTTTGACCTAATTTCAACAACGGTTGAATTAATTAAATCGATTAAACCAATGAACCGATTAAACCAATGAACCAGTTAATAGACGGATTTAGTTTTCAAAACATTGCTCGAATCTATCCCACTAAATAATTCTCCGTTCGACTAGTTCTATAACAGCAGGAACGTAGCCGGCGTCTGGCTGATTTTCAAATCCGGTTAAACCCGGTTTGTCATAATCGGTGAGATCGGCTTGAACTGGCCGATTTTCACCATTTTCGACCGGTTTTCAACAAAATTATTTTTAAAATTTTGTTTTTAGATACCAATTTTGACCAATGTTCAACACCGGTTTTGACAAAATTTCAACACCGGTTGAATCAATTAAATCGGTTAAACCAATCAATCAATTAAACCGATTAAACGAATGAACCGATTTAGTTTTGAAAACATTGCTCGAATCTATCCCACTAAACAATTCTGTCCTCTCTCAATTGGTCAACTCTCGAGTACTACATTTTAATATCAATGAAGTTCCAAAAATAAATGAACTCTTAGATTATGATTGACCGATTGAGTAATATCCAACCCGAACAAGAAAATAATTGAACCTAAAACCGACCCGCTGACCCAACCAGTTCATTCACATTTTCAACACTTCCTAACTTCCTACTTCCGAGCGTATGACCAAGGTAAGATCGTAAAAGACTGCTCTTCTAGTTTGTAAAGAAAAAATCAAAAACCTTTCTCATCCTTTCCCCCACTAACCAATAGCCATGAACCCCGCCTTCAAAACCCCCGTGATAGAAACAGCAATCGACACATCAATAGGCTTGGCGGCGGGGGCAGCCGCAAGCCGAATGTTCAACATGACAACAATACAAGGCGGCTTAACAATCGGCGGCTTTCTGGGTCTAAAAACAGCCCTTCGTCACGCCCTCCATTACTCACGTGGCAAAGACGACGCCATCAACTCAGTTGTCTCCGCTGGCGCCGCTGCCTCCGTTGTTTTCGCTCGGAAAGGTATCCCTGTTGCTGCTACTGTCGCTGCTGGTGCTGCTGTTGCTGATGGCATTCTTTATTTCGCCTTTAAGGGTTCCAAATAAATAAAAAAAAGGTTCATTTTTTGAATTTGTGGTATGTTGTAATTTTTTGCTTCATTTGTTTTGGTTAATTTTGTTGATTAGATGACAGTAGTTTTGCAATTGTATTAGAAATTGAATTAAAGTCTTTTTATTTGGATAGTGTGTGATTTCTGGCATTACTGTTGCTTACATTTTGGAAATGCTGAACCGAACTCGAACACCCAAACCGAAATCCGAAATAGACCCGAAAGCTAAAATTTCTCGAAAATGTACTCAATATGGCATTTTTAAAGCCAATGTTCCAAAAACAATAGACCTCGAAAATGACCTGAATCGAAATGACCCAAAATAAGCAAGATAAATTGACTGAAGCCGAACCGGAACCGAACTGTTTGACATGTTTTCGAGGTCTACAGATGATTAGGGACTTGCGTGGTGGTGGTGGTCCGGTGATCCTAAGCTAAAAAAAATTCTTCTTTTTTGATGAAGAGCTAAGATTATTGTAGGAAGGTATTTCTAGCTTAGACATCCTTGTTCTAGAGGTAAGATAATACTGAGGTGCCTAAGGCTGGTTTGCATTTCTAACTTGTAAGTTTCTGCTTAGTTGGGTTAAGGGGCACTACGGAAACACAATTGGAACCGAAAGCGGGATAGTGGTGTAAGATTTAATAGAAATATAATTGATGTGAATGAATGAATGAACTCAACTTAAGATACATGTGTTGATTATGGAGTTCCCATAGGTATATGTACACCACTACACCATCACCAAGGTTTTTCACTACCCTCCTTTGCCGGTCTGGACGATGGTTAAGCCTCCACCTTATAGTTATGAAAACCGTAAAAGTAAAGTGGAGTGGGAACCCTAGCTTATATTTATAATAAGAGTTTTGGGCCCAACGTTTTTAAGACAGTAATTGTCCACATACGCATTAATGATTAGTGTACTGGGATTCCATTTAATCCACTGGCTCAATCATAAGTACACACCCAACAAAAGGGAGTAAAGGTCATGGTAACTGTAAAATTAGTAGCTTGTTTGGGTGTATTAATGAAAATGGCATCACTTCCCAAGTTCCCAGTGCCAATATAAATTTCCAGAGTTTTTGGACCCAAAAGAAAGTTTGATATGGCTAATGGGATAGGAAGGGAAGAGGGCAGGGGGAGGAGGAATAATGGGGTGCATGCTGGTGTCGAGGACCACTGCTGTAGTAATTGCGCGGTGGGAAGGCTGCTCACAGGGTTTTTGTCTTTTGGGTGACAAATGGAGTTCAATAGAATTGAAGTCGGGGCTTTGGAAACTCGGTGTTGATCGACGGAAGTCAGAGCGGCGAAAGCATTGTGGTGGTCGCTTGAGATCAGGCAGCTAGTCGGGAAAAACGTGGAAAAAGAGTGGGTTGGTGGGGAAGGGGTGGAGAGGCGGAGCATTGAGTTTGGGAATTACCCATGTTGCTTTTGGTAACAAACGAAGGGAATTGCATTGCCTTCATAATGTTATCAATTCTAGACTTGTTCTAAACAAACAACTAGTAAAGGAAACTTTACTATTTCACATTATGCTGTTGAACTCTTTCATCAACCAAACAGCCTCTAAGTGTGTTCGGGTTTTGCAATGCTATTTCACATGCCATTTGCTGATGGAGTAATGTGTTGACTGTGTGTCTGTTCTTTTGTTTATTTTATTAGTCAACTGCGTTTTATACTTTACATGTACACAGTGGGAAGGAGATAACAAGTATATGTATCTAGGTTTTGAACTTGATGATAGTTTGGGAAACTTTGGTGTAAAATGATTAATCCAGAGTTTTACTCGCCTCCGAATCTGTGATTGCAAGTGTGTGGCAAACGACAATGATACAGATGCAATGATCTGATGGATCATCTGTGTAAGGTAGTTTCTACAGGTATCAGAAGGTAGAAACTATTGCTTGTATTGATTACCGAAGAAAGGTTGAAGTGTTTGCTTGTGGTCACTGATATGAGTAAGGGCAGAGTTAGATGTATATTATCAGCAATTGAGAGAAGTTATATTGAAGAAGTATTGACACCTTGTTAAACGCTTTATTAAAATTCATCTCAGTTGAGTGAAAGGGCACTTTCTTTCTTTTGGGTGATGTGCTTAATAACTCTATCTAGCTAACTAGCTAAGTGGTCCATTTTTACAGGTACCATCCATTCATGCCCGTCCAGCAGGTACTTTGATTTCAAGAGGAATCGTGAGAGAGTGAATGACCTCTCACCAACTTAATACGTTACTTAATATTCAATAATCTTCGTTGAGCATCTAGCATTAGTAGCAGGCCTAGCAGCCTACTCAACACTAACCAAACTACTACTAGTATTGGTAATTGGTTCGGCAAAATACATATGTACATTGCTAGAAGAGTAGGGTATCATAATATTTGTATCCATGTTATCGTTCCCCAAAATGATCGATGTACACATTTTATCAAAGTGGATTGTGTCTTGTAATCAAACTGAGCTACACCACGGCCCTGTGTCCTGTTTACCCGCCAAATATTTGGGTTCACTTTCCCTGGCTTATACGTAGTTAGTACTTAGTAGTAACCCTTTAAAATTAAAATAAGTTGCTCCCAGTTACTGTGTTCCATGCTTTCAAAAAAAAAGTTACTGTGTTCCTTGTCCAAGTCCAAATAACACCTGCACTTCGATTCATCGATGTCTATCTTAGTGCATGAAAAGTGAGATTGCCACTCCTTGTCACGCAACATGTGTCAAGGGCCTTCTCTTCTAATCTACGCGTGGCCTTTGTTGAACTAGAACCAGCAAAACCTTCTCCGTCAAACGGTGAGACTTGAGAAATGTTCTGTAAGATAGACGACCAAAGAGGAAAAAGAGAGCACATTGTAACATCATATATACTACTAACTGGCTAGAAAAAATGAACGCGGGGCAAGTACTAGATCCGCATGACTCAGTGAGAGCCAGGGACGTTAACGAAGTAGCCACAGGCAAGCAAGCTCCTCGTCCTGTTCATGAATTTGGCACCGTTTCACCACCACCACCTTCTGCCGAAGAGTCGCCAAGAAACGAGGACGAGGTCCCTGAGCCCAAGGTTGATTCAGCTAGCTCCTTGATTTTTCTGTTGCATATTTTTGTGAAATTTATACGAAACTATGATTTCCAAAAATCTGTTTTTTCTTATTTCAATTTCTTCTGGCTGTTGGCTCAGATAATAAGAGCCTATTTGGAATTTTGGATGTTCTATCAATGATTCATTGGGACCGTTGTGACTTGTGAATGAGTGAGTGTAGGTGGAGATTGAACTGAAGACAACTCCTGCAGATTGGCGCTTCCCCACTCAAAACCAAACACGACATTGTTACACTCGTTATATTGAATATCACAGGCATGTGCTTAATTCAACCCCTCTTCTCGAACGTGCATATTACTAGTCACACATCAGTTATACACTTGTTTCCAATATCATTGCATAGCAGTATTAAACTATCACATTGAATTGATCTAAGTAGAACTGTAGAAGTGATGAAACTCAATGTTACGCTCATATTATCTAACTAATGACAAGAACTGTTGTACGTACTGTAATAATAAATAAATAAATAGTCATTATTAGAACTGTAGATTACAGTATCAGTTCTGATCCCCC
>ONZK01000844.1:7060-29217 GCA_900322385.1 Pharnaceum exiguum | reverse complement strand
CCCCCCCCCCCACCTACCCACCCATCCTCGTTCCTAAGTAAGATAAAAGTAATTAATATAACAACATTTTTCATTTTCTCATTTCGTCACTGATACCCAGGCACCTGTATCAGATTTTGCACTTCATATGTACCGGTCCTCCCCGTCAATTGAAGTGTTTGATTGTTGGTAGTACTGTAGTTATATTTCATGGTCAGTGCTGCTGACCTCAACTACCCAGCAGGAATATGGAGCACTACTTTGTTTTTTGGTGTACTAGTATGCATTAAGAACTTACAATTACAAACTTACAACATAATTGGGAGAATTTGTAATTATTACCTGAGAGGATGTCTTATCCTCATTAATATTTCTTAATAAAATTAATTTTTCTTATCAAAAAAAAAAGTATGCATTAAGAACATCAGATGTTTATCACAAAGAACTGGGGCAGGAATGCAGGATATATGTTTATTTCTTAATCTAGAAAACATTGCTCTGCCATTTGATAGATAAGACTAGCAGGCAGATGGGAAGGAGCAGTTTGATCTACAACTTCAATGGTGCATAAATCCCAAAGGAAATTGAGATAAAAATATAAAATGGCTGTTGCATCAATCAAAATACCAGGCTAAGTTTCATAATTCTGAGCTTGAAACTTAATAAAATAGGGAAGAACAAATTGACATAACAAAATTATGAACAAAAAAATATGAGGTGCAGTAGACAGGAGCGAGGGAGCCGGGCAATTTTGAAAACAAGGGGAGGAGGGTCTGCATTCAATTTAATGGTGGGGGATTTTTTAATTGAAGGGGCAGTTTTACCACACACCTATATGATCGGCTCTATTTTACGGCACATAGTGCTCAGGTTTTGAAAGGGGCCATGATCAGAAGATGAGCGTGGGTTAGATACTTAGATGCCTATATTCATACAAGGAGGGAAAATGTGAGAAATGAAAGGATAAGAGAGATGGTAGGAAGAACATGGCCTACGTTGGTTCAGACATATGAAGAAAAGGCCTAGTAATGCCCCCATGAGAAGAATCGAGGATTGACAGATGGGCGAGTGAAGAGGTTAGTGAGGTATAGAGGGAGACCTTGTCACACTTGATGAGGGTGGTTAAGTTGGATATGGCTGGCGAGAGCATGGTTAACGATAGGAGGAGATGGAGAGAAATGATCCAAATTTGAGGCTTAAGTGGACCTCGTCACACCTCACGAGGGTGGTTCCTGACAAGAGCATGGTTGAAGATAGGAGATGAAAAAATGATCCAAATCTGAGGTTTGAGGTGGGTCTTGTGTGTGTGCTGTGTCCTTGAGTATGCTCCAAATAGTTTGGGATCAAGGCTATGTTTATGTTGCTGTTGTTGAATGAATAGGGAAGAAGAAATGGATTGCAATTTTTTTTAAAAAAACTAAGCACATAAAGAAGAGCCCCCGTGCATGTCAAATCACCCTCATAAAGGGTATCCCGTCATGTGGTAGGATTTGGCCAAAGTCAACGAAATGCGTAGTTTAGCAATAAAAGAAAAAAAATGCTAAGTAGTTTCTTTAAAAAAACAAGCAACAGTTAATAGTTTGTACAGGTAAGTCCACAACTAAACACTCGTAGTTTCAGAGATTGAAGTAAACACAATTAGACATACCAAGAAGTTGTCTAAAACAGTCAACTGCCATACCTGTCCCCCAGTGGTTCTTGGCACGACAGAAATGGAAGAAATATCGATGTATGACTGGGTTGTAAGGAACACGTCAACGCAAACCTGAATATGATTGAAACAAAAAGTTTATGCTACTAGAAGTTTCGCTTCGCATGCCAACACAACTTGGAGAAAAAGAAATGAAGAATACTTGCACAGTGGCGACTGATAGCAAATAATTTCAAATAAATTGGCAGCAGTCAGTTGGAATGTGTCATTTAAGCACACCTGATATTCAGCAAATTCTACTGCCATTTCTTTCAATGTCTTATCTGCCGGCTGGAGAAGCTTGTGGGTCTCCTGCAATTTAAATCACAGAAAACATAAGAGTGTAGTTCTCTACTGCTTAAAATCATTCCAAATTTAGAAGTGCCCACATGAAGAACACAACAATAGCAGCATAGCGAAAGAGAGTACAACTATATTTCCCGGTGAATAGAATTGAACCAAAAGAGACCTCATAGCTATCAGTCAGGCACTGAAGCTGGTTCTATAGATATTCATGCAGAGAAGCAAATCAATAAAATATTTTGAAATAATTTTCCAAGAGCTGATGTATATTTAAGTAAAGTGAAGTTTCAGAAAAAAAGAAGGCAAACTGAACTATCCCCTTATAGTGAGATGCACTACTGTTTATCAAAAAAGAAAGACAAAGAAGAGATGCACTAGTCATTTTTTATCTCTGCTAACAAATAGGCTTTAGTACTAGTTTCTACATACCCTTTTTGTGAGAATTGGTGCTTTTTCTCTTTTCCTACAAGAACATGTTTACTGAACATTTAAGAACAGAATTACAGGTCTCACTACAAATAAATTCAATCCTCCCCTCAGATAAAGAGAGGTTCTCCAGTACAATAACAATACTACTCACACTATACCTAAGTAAAGTTCCTACTTTCCTGGTTTTGCATCACAAAATGACTTTCTACTTATCCCTTCCTATTAACTTTTATGAGGTCATAGGAGGTCAATGGTGAGAGAATCTCAAGCAAAAAATTTGTTGACCAAAAAACCACGCCGAAAGTAAATATAACAACCCAGAACAATGCCAGCTCCATTGGGGACTGGAGGGTCAAGATCTAAGCAGCCTTCCCCCTGTAATAATACAGAAAGACTTTCACAGAAGAGAGCGTGGATGCATTGTTGCATTGATGTTTTGACATCAACACCAAATGAAAATGAGAAAATAATATTAGGAGGAAAATACCAGCTGCGAATTCTTCAAACAGTTTTATTAACAATATCCTAAATATGAGAGGGGCAAGTTGCTCTATAAACAAGTGTGAGGTGATAGTGACATGCCACTATCTGAAATCAAACCATCTAATAACTTAATGAATTGGCCACACTTAAGTCCGAATTTGAACAACTTTTATGGTGGCATCTTAGCCTTTAAATCAAGTCAATGATTCGGAATGAATCTGTGCTAGATTGAATAGTGTTATCAAAAGATCTTGAGCTCTCTACATCAGCGCAATGAGGATCTTCAACGATTGAGGAAAGGATACAGCATCTTTGCCTTTCTACATGTCCAAGAGACACTTAGAGCGAGTGATTTTCTGAATGAACTTGTGAGCATGAATCACTTATATATGCTCCTTTACATTTATGACAAAACATATTGGACTACTAAATCCAATATAACAAGACAGCTCACAAGATACGTGACAAACCTCCATCATTTCTAATCCAAACAAAAAGAATAAAAAGGATCTCAATGTCAATCTATGACAGGAAAACATAGGATAAGTCAAATTCTAGTTGTAGAAGATAACAACCAAATACTAGCAGTATCACTGTCATGCTCATCAAAAGAGATGTACCCTACGTCAAAGAAAGAGAGAGAAGTACAAAGTACATCGAGTGTGGACATTGCTTTACTTCAAGTATCTACTATCCCGTTACATAGTAATGATAGTATGCATTCTAAAGAGAACGAGAAGCATCAATATTTACCTTCTCAACACCAGAAGTATTAGCTCTACCTTCAGATTCTCTAGCAGAAAGAGCGCCAATGCCAACAGATGGCAGAACTGCATACCGAACAAATTTACAAATTTCATTAATATGCTATGGCATAGATATGAATAGTGAAATCAAATATACAAGGAAAAATGGTAGAAATTGGGATCGAACTTTTAGGGTTGTTTGAACAAAACTACCTAACAAGTCATCCCAAACTTAGAGAAGTACCAATGCAAACTTTGAAAAACACTCTCTTCAATTTTGTCCTCGTGACTAATAAATGTTGATACAGAATTTTACGCGAACAAAAAAAAAGGTTATACAACATCTACCTTAATCCCAAACTTGATTATAGCGTAACATGGACCAAAATGAAATTTGAAGTAATAGGCACACACATAAAGCACACGCACTCACACACCCAAAAACATAAAAACACCCACACCAAATGCACCAAATGCGTCATAAATTCTCTTTTGATCTGACATCCTTGACAGTTAGAAAGGGATCTAGAATCTGAAGTAATTGAAAGTGTGGAGAAAAACAGCTTTAAAACTTGCTTGTAAGGTATTTTGTCAGACACCGGACATCTCAGATTTCAGATTGTTGAAAAACAACAAAAATGTGAGGATAAACTCTCGAATCATTACCACTTAAACGAAGGCTTCTATTTTCCTTTTAGTTACATCCAGACCGAAACACTATCCATGGAAATGGTGATATTATTTTTGTGTTGCCCAACCAAGCGAAGAGGTGCCACATAAAATTTGCAAATTAGTCATGACTCAAAACAACTAATTCTAGCATCCCCTTCACTTCACAAATGACAACAGAAAAGGGTCATTTCGCCATGAGCTTAGGCATATGTAACAACTAACAAGTAAACAAGTCATTAATAGCTAAATATTCAGGACATAAGGGTAGTAGCTATTGAGAATATACGAGAGGTGCAATGCTTGCCTGACTGAAATACTAGAAGCTTTCCACCAGTACTCTTCATTGCCAAAAAAGCAGCCTGTATGTCAAACACGAGATCATATAGCAACCAATTTGAAGCAGCAATTAACAAGGCGATGAAAAAACTGAGACAGCTAATAGGCTTAGTGACATGTCATATCGAACCAAAACTTGCCAGATAACAAATCAATAGCTTGTCATAAGTGACCAGTAATCACCCAAATAATTCAAAAGAGCCTATCAAACCAAGCTTACCTTGACTGCAGCACCAAATGCCGAATCAGCAGTCATATTTTTCTGAAACATTGTTGGAATGCTTTCCAACAACAGGTCTATATGTTGCCGACACTAAATAGAAAAAACAGCAGCATTAAATGATAGGAGCCCGATAAAACGGAGACAGATAAAATCTAAACATAGAAACTCGAAGCAAACCTCAGAAAGTTGAACCACGACATCCGTTTCCAAAGGAGTGTAAACATCTTGAATATCAGGAACTATTAGCATCAGTGGCTGCATCATTATCATAATATAAGCCAAGTAAATTAGACTATACCTCTTAGTTTACACAAGGAAAGAGAATCATGTATATCTAATTTCCATTCATTATATGGCTTGTACCCATCAAACTTCCACTAACCATCAACTGTTCAGAATAATAATAAGACAATGCTGCAGAAATATAAAAAGAAAATTTCCCAAACAGGTAAACATGTTCTTTCTTATAGCAGTAATAAAATTGACGAAAAACAAATAATCTTCTTTCTTTTCATTTCGTTTTAATTTTTTGAAGGCAAGCAACAACTATACTAATGAATCTGAGAACGAGAAATCTTGACAGACAAACGTTAAATGTCACTAAAAAGACAAGCAACAGTTAGAGAATAGTATACATATTTTCTAAAGCTAAGTTCTTTCCTACACGTTACAAAAAAACCAATGATCTAATCACCAACTCCACCTGCATTGTGTGTCATCTTAGGTAATATATAAGGTGCTCACTGTTTTCAGAGTTTCAAAAGGCCCGGGTTTTTTTGTCCCTCAGATTATCAAAGCTCAAGTGTCGAGATACACTACAGGCTTTAGAGTAAGAAAATAACTGCAGGTTCCTTGGGGATGTGCTCCAACAACCAACACAGAGCAACTGGATGCTGAGCAACTATGTAACTATCAAACAGAAATTCCTTCAAAAGCTATGGGCTTGGCACTGGGGAAAAGTGGTTACCTGGTCTCTAAAAAAATCATTGACGATCGATGTTCTAACGATTTCTACGGTGAGAAGGTAAGACCTTCATAGATTTGTAATTCTAACACTCGATGTCCTCCATTTTGTACTCCCACATTACTATTGTTAATATGTACAATAACTTCTTAGGTTATTAGGAGAAGGGGATGATGAGATCAACACTCATGCTCCCTTGTCCATTTCAAACCCTAAAATAAGAACTGGCAACTTCCTACAGATACTTGAACAATCTTTCTTGACATTCCCATCAGCACCTTCTCGCCCATACACAGGTCGGTTCAAATAATTCCCACAGAGAGAGAGAGAGAGAGAGAAAGTTATCTAATTCAACCTTAAGATCATAGGCTCTTATTAGCACAACAATACCCATCAAATATTTAACTTTAACTGCCAACAGTGGGAAAGGAAGAATTGTGCTTTAAAGAGTCAAGCTTTAAGCCTAAAAGGACCTTTATGTCCTAAGATGTCACCAAACAACATCAAATGATCCCCTTCGTTCTCATAGAAAACGCATCCACAATTGGGTGTGCTAACTAGATTTAGGGAAATGTTCGGTAAGCAAACTATTTTAAAGCTCATCTAAATTAAAAATCATGTTTGGTTCCAAGTTTATTTGAGGGGCTTTATCTCCGAACAAGCTTCCCACAATATAAGCTAATCTGACCTAGCTTTATATTGCAGCTTATTTTCTCATTATGCTTTACAAAAAATAAGTCTGCCCCCAAAAAGTAGTTTGATATGACAAAGCAATATTGCCATTAAAGATTTTTTCTGGATTGTAACTTATGTTTTTTTTATTTTAAGTGCATTTTCATGGGTGACAACACCATTGGTTGCATACTATCATTGATGATTGATTATCAAGTTTCCTTTTCTTTGTCATTTTGTCTTGTATTTGCAACGAGCATCAGTCTTTTCATCATAGGATATTTTGTGTAAACTTCACTACTTCACCAAAGAGGTACTATGAACAGCATCTCTCTAAAATAAAGTATATAAAAAAAAAAAGATTTTACTCTATCCTCAAAGACTTCAGAGTTTGCTTTCATCAAAACAAAACAACAAAGCCGAAACTCACACTTCTACTGTTCTACATGCTGACCAACGACACATCTGCAAAAAAAATTAATGTCCACAGCTCCAAATTTATCCATTGCTCCACTCACTGAACCTCCAAATTGATGTCCAAGGCTGTTTATAAAATGATCCCAAGCAAAAACAGACTAGTCTGGTGATGCAAAGTCACATTCTTCCAAACCACCCCTACCAGACCAAGCCTAGCTTTGTCCCAGGTTTTCGAGGCAAACTGGAATTTCAAAAACCTGTTATTGCGAATAGCCATAACACTAACGGATGAAAAATGACGGCAATTGATGTAAGACTCAATTACCCTAACTGTTATTTGGTCACACTACCCTTTCTCTCTCCTTGTCTACTCCAATATCATTCGGTAATTCCTACCAGCATCCTCTCCTCCTCCACTCACGTGTCAACCCAGTCACCAATATTCAATCTAAGTTACGAAAATAAAAAATGAGCCGTAGAAATCATAGCCAATGATAGATCTGAAACACACAAAGCCAAACCAATATTACACTTCTGGTAGTCCATTAACGATTTTTCATCATCTCTCATTAGCCTATTTCAATTGAACTTATACACATCTCTTAAATGTAATGATATGACCACACTCTTTATATCCCTTCTCCAACACCATCGCTAGCTGTCACCCAAACCTCCTACTATCTAAAACGTCCTAATAAGTGTAACATCCAAGGAAATCAAGGGGCAAGACCGCAGACCGGAGCTTCATGAAGTAGAGCCACCCAGTCGATGACTGAGGAGAGTGGGCGTAAGTTCGGCCTTGTGGTAATAACGGCCAATATGCTAAATGACGTTTGTGGAGTGGAGTGGAAGTGGAGGAGAAATTTGGAAACCAATCAATAGTTGTTCAGATTGAAAGTTTGAGAATGTAAATTGTCAATGGGATAGTTTGAATTGAATTGGACATTGACTATTGATATGGGTGAATGGCGACCTGGAGATAGAGAGAGTGAATGGATAAATGGTAGAAATTTGCTTCTGATTCTTGGTTGATTTGTTCGAAATTGGTGTTGATGGGTTTGTGTATGAAGAGGCACTAGAAACTAGAAAGGAGAGAAGGAAGAAATAATAATGATAGGAAACAAGGGTAAATTTTTCTTTTCAAGTTTTAGTGAACCAATATGAACACGGCACGTCAAAAAAAGTTAACGACAAAACCACAAGTGTTAACGGTGGTTATTTAGAAAGCAAAATTGAAAGTTCAGGGGTATATTTTGAATTTTGCCAAATAAATGGATACACTGTGAATTAGCTCTAAGCTAAAGGGTATATCATGAAAATTCCGGGAAAAAAAAAAATTAAGCCCAGTCCATTTAAGTCCAGTTCCCCGCTTCTCCAATAAAGAGAGCTGACCAAGGCAGTAGCCAGTAGACAGCCCATTTGTCCTTTCAAAATATCTCCTACCCTCAATTAGCAACTTCACATTGTGTCTCATCATCTTGTCTTTGTCCAACCCATATAACCCAGCCCCCGGGGACAAGATTCTTGAAGGTTTCACCACTACAGCAACCTCTTGTCCTCTCCTAGCATAGTTGAGAACTTAAGATATTGTCATCTTGCTACATAAGCCTAAACTCCCAAGACCATTCTTTATGATGTGTTTTTCTTGTCACTTTAGCAGATGCAGAATAGAGGCACTAATGTCCAGATTTTTACAAGGGCCAACACTGGCACCTAGTAAGCATTGGCTTTGAGAGAAGGGCCTATCCTATTGCCTTTGTTTGTGTTGAGGGCTTTGCCCCTAGTCAGGCACAAAAAGTGTGTGTGTGTGTGTGACTGTGTGAGCGTTGTGTCTGTATCAAATCGTATTCCATTTTGCTCCATGCTAGCCGACCCCAATCAATTTTGGAATTAAGGCTTTGTTGTTGTCATTGATTAGTCCATCAACCATGACGTCAAAATGGAAGGTACGAACATGATAAAGATCATAAGACTTGTAAGGTATTCGTCAACAAACAAAACCATCTTTTAATTTATGCTGCTAGTAACTATTCTACACAAGTAATTTAAGTTTAAATGAATGCCATGGCAACACTGATATGCATACAGAAAACTCAAATGCAAGGAAACGTCACAAAAACTGGCCACAAACCTGCTGTGAGGCACGTTTTAGATTGTAAAAATGGATAGTTGAGTCAAATGTTGCAATTCCCACCATCGTTCTTGGACCTTCCTGTGATCAAACAAAAAGGGAATAGAGTAAAAAACATCATTTAGGTTTCATAACCTGTAAGAGAACATGGAGTTTTGACACAAAACAATTAGTTCCTTCATCTCATAAACAGGTATACAAACTCTAGAGGAGCTTCATAGCAGTGACAGGTAAAAGAAAACCATGTCAACCGCACACAGTATTAGTCTGGAGATGCACATAAACCTGTGTGGTAAGTCCTAGTTCGTGTAGTGGCAGAATACCTTGCAGATTAAATCTGAGTATCAAGATAGATTGAAAAAGAAAGGGGAGAATAGAAACAGGATGTATTCCGACGAAATGCTATTGATGATCCAAAATACTAAAGCTACAACTAAACATTGTCACTCCTCATGCAGGAGTCACCAATGTCAAATACATTTGTGGAATGAAAAAAACTTCTACAATCAACAATATCAATGCCTTGTCATATACACCAATAATTGCAAAATTGAACATTTTCAGGTCCAAATAAAACTTACAGGCAGATCAGCAATAACTTGACTGATAGCACTACATGCAGCTGCCGTTGCACCAGTCTGTATAGCGTTCATGGACACGTCAACAAGAAAGAAGAACACTGCAGGCATTGGATCCCGGACCTGGAAAACAATAAAGCACCTATGAATATGAAGTACAAAGACTTCATTAATTCTTACTTATTTGATATATGGAAAAAAAAATCAGCAAGCAAAAATGATTAAGCAATAAGCAAAAACAATCAAATGGCAAACTACCAAAAAGAACTGGATACACCGTTGACTTGAAGGAGAGGGGTCTACATGCACAGTCACACATGTAAATAGCATGCCATCCGATAACAAGTCCAATCTAAATCAGAAAGAGAGTAAAGCGCTATTTGTACAAGGTGAGGACTCCCAGGTCTCTGTTCTATGATAAATATACATATTTGCTAATAGAAAAAGGAGAAAGAAAAAAAGGCCAAAGTTGGGCTTCAATAGACCATGAAGACGTAGAGGAGGCTTTAACATTAGGAAAAACGGCAATATATTTGACAAATAACTTCAACAAAGCATAACTTGCAGAGATTTAGTTAAAATTACAGTTCAAAGCAGAAATTCCAGGTTGACAAAGCAGAAGTTGAATCATGTCTTCAGACATCCATACGCAATTTCACTTCCACAGCAAACAAAATCATTATCGCTTCCAAAATTTAGGGAGACATTTTTCTTTTTACGTGCATTGAGAGACCTAATCAGGAACACCTAGCACGTCCAACTTGATGACAACAAACACAACCAGTTCAAAGAGCCCAAATACAATGTCACTCATCTTCCACAAAACATTCAAAAAACTGCAATCACCAGAAAATTGACTAACCATATATTCTTTTGAAGCAACAAATTCAACTGTCCCTCTGCACAATTCAGGCCTATCATCAGCATCTCTACGCCGACCATCAGGTCCTAGGTTGCAGTGGTAGTCGCGTGGGGTTTCATCAGTAAATCCTGAGAAAAAATTTGATGACTTTAAAAAAAACACTTGACAAAAATAAAGATCCGCCTGTTTGATGAGATGAGGGCCAAAAAATGTTCCCTTGACAGACTACATTAGTAAGAGATAAGCAAATTAATCTTACTATTACATAAAAAGAAGGCCTTGGAGGGAGTGAACTTCTCCCCATTTATTAGGAGAAAACTATTAGCCCTTTTTTTTACTGGTTTAAGAAAATGACCAACATTACTGAAATTTGAGTCACGTAGCAAAGATAACATAAAAAAAGCTTTCTTTCTATAAAAAAAATGATAAATTTTATATTTTGAGATGATCTTTAACTGAAAATTATATCTACTGCATGGTTTATTGGTTAAACTAAAAAACGTGGGCTACACATGTGAACATGTGCGTTCTGGTTTAATGTTTATGTTTTAGGGAGCTGCCATAATCATTCTATCTTCCATTATTATTATACCTGTGGGTTCAAAGAAGAAAAAACTTTCTGATTAAATGTACTTATAAGGAGAGTAATCAAAGGTACAAAGGAAATGATCGGTTCGGCTGTCAAAAGACATCATGCTTCAAACAAGGAAAACAGTGCTACATGTACACATCCTTTTCTAAGATAGTGTAAGATATCAGCCATTGCTTAACAATATGAAATTGCATGTTTTAAAGTTGGCCTTTCTCTTCTTCGGACACCTCTATATCAAGCACCAGTAAGGCAGTAACCCAAAAAAAAAAACCACCTAGATCATTCGAGCTAAAAGGCTTTAGTCTGTTCATTTTTAGTGCCACAATTTTATTTTACTTTTTCGTTTTAGTCCATTTTTCTTCTTTTTTTTCTAATCAGCATATCTAATTTATCCTGAATGACAAAACACACTCTAACTCTCCTCTAAATACAGCACAGATGCTTTAGATCTCAAGGTTTTACTATGTGTTATATAGGTTATAATTTATATCCCAACTCAACCTGATACAATACAATTAGACTTAATAACTTCCTTATATTATACCTTTTTTTGATGCCCCGTGCTTGGCACAGGCTATTACTAGTATTTGCATAAGAGCGGGAATGGTAGATCAAAGATTTAGCAATCGCCATATATACTCACCGCACAAATTACAGATGAATTGTCTTCCTTGATCAACAAACTTCACGAAAGGATTAATATAACCTTTGCAGCGAGAACATCGCACAGGACCTCCTTCTCCAAAATCAACAACCTGCAGACGGATAGATATAGAAATAAGAAATACGCAACTCAGTAACTACGTCCATTTCTGCAGTAACAAGTTGATTAGTATGCCATATCAAGCAGGCTAATCTTCAGCAATTCAATAAATACAAAGATTTTACTAAGGCTTCGAAGAATCGATTGGACTTAATACGTGATCTTCCCAGGAAGCACGCCGCTTCCTCTCACTCCCTAGTGGGAGGCCTAATTGTCTGATGATACTCTATATAGCAAGGGAGGGAAGGGGTATTCATATATAGAGACCTGAATAGGTTCCTCAGATGGATGAGGGAGGGCCAGAGGCTGAACTAGCAGGGCCAACTGCATCCCTGACGTGGCCAAAAGATCAGATGCACATGGGATCTGTAAAAAAACAGCAAACTGAGTTAATCAGCAGTGGATGACCAGCACGAGAAGTTACCAGAAATTATGTTATACCGCTCTCACTTCCTTGTCCACAGCGTTACCTGACTTATGGTACATCTCATGTAGCGAGGGCTGCAATTTCCAGTGTCCTTCACAACATACTCACTTGTAGCAGGCTTCATATGGAAGAAGAGGAAATATTTGAGAAGAAGAATGAAAAAACAACATTACAAAGTCAACAAAAACTGAAAGAAAACAAAGCAAGGGACTGGAAAAGAGAAGAAAGTTTGGGAAAAATGTACACATAATTTAACACGTTATACTAACTCAGTTGTCTTAAAAAAGAATAGACATTAGAACACCAGGGAAAAGAAATACCGGAGGAGGGTTGGCCTGATTCCCTTGACGTGTATCATACAAGATCACCGCTGAACTTGGGATAGGCCGAGGAATTTGATTGGGATCAACCTTTGAAGACATAGGCCCTCCTGCCAGACCCAAAGCAGCTCCAGGCATTGTTTGAGCCCCAAACGCTGGTGGCATTCCATACATCCTTGGTGGCTGTGCTGTAGTGGCCATCGGTGGAAGACCCGCCTAAAACCAGATTTTGATTTAAATTCCAGGTGCATATCAGTCAAAAAAACACACAGTAAATAATTTAAACGAAACAGCTGATTGAGGATGATTTCTGCACACCTGGTTTGCTTGGGTCTGCCACGGTGGTTGTGCAAAAGGAGCAGATGATGGTGGCCCTCGTTGAGAAACAGATGAAAAGGGGGACGTTGGTTGTGGTGGAGTCATCATAGGAGGAGGACCTGGGATACCAGCAACGTTGCTTTCTAGCGGAGGGTGCATTGGTGGAGGCTGTGATGAAGTACCAAAAGGTCCGGCTGATGGGCCACGACCGCCAAGGGGGGGCTGTTGAGTTCCGATCGAAGAAAGAGGAGGCCCACTCGGAAAAGAACCAGAAGCGAACAATGGTGGTCCATTACTCATTGGGCGAGGTTGATTGGAAGGAGGAGCTGTCACTGCACCCATTGGAGGAGATCCAAATCCACTAGGCCGAACATTAGAAGGCAGCTGGACAGACTGCGAGCCAGAAAAGGGAGGAGGAGCTACTGGGCTACTTGAGGGCATAGCTCCAGGAGGAGGACCCATTGGGCCACTAGATTGAAAGGGTCCCGGAGAAGGACCTCTAGAGCCAAAAGGTGGACCTTGACCACTCATAGGACCCGAAGAAGGTCTACCTGGGCCTACGTTAGGAGGAGCCATACTTTGCGGAGGTCCACTAGGGGGCGCTACACCTCTAGGGACAACACCAGGTGGTGGAGGTCCTGGCCGAGACACAGGCGAAGGTCCAAAAGAACCCGGTGGGCCACCAGCCTGAGTAGGAAAAGGCGGATTCTGTCCAAAAGGCGGGTTCTGGCCGAAAGGCGGTGGCCTAGTAGGCGCACCCAAATTAGCCGGCGGCTGTCCCGGAGCATTCTGTGGCGGATTCAGCTGCATATTCTGGAAATTCTGCGCCAACGGACCATCCGGCCCTCTAGGGAAATTCGGATTGTAACCAGGTGGAGGTGCATTGGGACGCTGGCTATTGGGTCTTTGTGCCCCTGGTGGTACAGGAGCCGCCATTTCACCAAAAAAGATCGAGTCTTTCCTTCAAAAATCCAACAACTGTGTTTCACTCCTACCTCTCCTCAATATCATACAACTACCTATCAGAAAACAACACTACTGTCATCACTTCACTATATCACACAATGTAGCTCAACAACCTCCAACAACAAGAACCAAGTGTAAATTCCCATTCAATGGGGTGCTCGGGGTCATGATGTACGCAACCTTACCCCAGTTTAAGATAACAGAGAGGTTGTTTCCAAAATTGACCAATTTCTGCATTGAAGTATTGACTTCCAACAACTTCATCAACCTCCACATCAGCTTATTAACTCAACCAGAAGTAAAGCAACAATCTTTCAACCAATTTCATCAAAAAACGAAGAAAAAAAAAACAATCTTTCAACCAATTTCCAGCCTGGCAAGTAAATAAAGACTAAACCTTTACTCTAAATTACAATGTACATATATCACAAACAACACCAAACTGCTAATAAAAATCACCCACCAACTTAATTCAACAAATTAATCAAAACCCACCAAGAGAAAAAAAACTCAAATTCAATGGATCATAAGATAGGCCCAAATCAAATCAATTACCAAACAAAACAATGCAATCAAAGAAGGTCAAATGAGTTTCCAAAAATGATCGATCAAATAAAGACAAGACAAGACCAGACCCAGAAGAGATCAGAGAGAGTACAATGCAATAAAATGGAATTCTAATCAATACCCATTATTTATAATCACAATATAAGCACAGAACAATAAGATTTATACAAAATAAAGAATACCCAACTGAGAAAAATGATAATTCAATTCAATGATGGGTTTGGGTTGTGTTGTGTACCTGCTGAGAGATAGAGAGAGAAAGGGATCGGTGAAAACAAATGTGGGATTTTCTTCGTGTGTTGTGTTGTGGTAGTGAGAGAGAGAGATCTGGGTTTTTGTTTGGAAAAAAAAATATATGTAATAAAATGATGTTTTGTTTGGGTAAGTAATGATGATGGTGTTGTGAGTTGTGTTGTGAGGGGAAATTGGGATATGATGAGAGTGCGGAAAAAACTGACTGTACGAAGGAAGGAAGGAAGAAAAAGACTGCTGTTTTTCTATACAGTGCTAATGTGCTAATGTTACTTCCTTTGTTGTGTAAGTTGTTGTGATTTGTGTCTAATTTTCTCTGTTGAAAACGTGGTGAAGGGGAACTGAGAGGACAGACAGGATAGCACGTGCTAAGTGCGTGATTTCTTTGTTGTTGTTGTGGTTGAAAATGTTGTTGTTGAATCATGAATGAATGTTTATTGATTTTTTTTGGTAAAATAGATACTTTTGTTTGGATGAAAATGGAAGCAAATTGGTGTAAGTTTGGGTGAATTGAAAGTTGAAACCCTTTAATGCACTATGGAGTTTTTTTATACTCCTCTCGAATTCCCAACCAACAAAAGTCTCTCATTCTTTATATTTCACAAAATTCAAATCATCCTGATCGATCTTCATAATCAAGTTCAGATAACATTCACAAACAGATCAAATTAATGACTTATTACAATAGTATATTAGTAATTGCTAATTAACTCGTTCACAGTGTCAAATCTCACAATATGATTAATAACATCAAATTTGTACATACAAAAGTAATCAATATTTCTAACTCTACCAATCCAAACACACGGAGGAATGGGAGAATTACGACAAGCGTCGTGAAAAGTGGGAGACTGAATTTGTATTGAGTTGCAAACTTTTAATGTTTGGCGTGGCATTTTACTTGGCTAGTCTTCGCCTTTAACCTGAGAATCTATTCCTTTCGGAATAGACCAGGCAGGTCAAACGATTCTTATCAACGTGAGCTAGCGGTCTATTGGCATCAATATGATGTCCGGCGGTAGGAGATAGGAATGATCGAAAAAGTGTGTCACTATGTAATAGATATCTTTGGGGGCAAGTAACCGTATGTTGTGGGGATAAGATTTTAATGGACGCCTGGTGTTTTAATCCGTTACCAGTTTGGTGATGTGGGGATCAAATTTTAATGGACACCTGGTGTTTTAATCAGTTACCAGTTTGGTAATTGTGGGGATAGGGATCAGCGTATTGTGGGGGCTGAGTGTGAGATGGCGATCATAGTATTGTGGGGGCTGATTGTGAGACGACGATGTCAGAGGGTTGTGGCAAGAGTTGTAAGTTTGGAAATCTACTTGTGCTAAGAGGCGTTAGGCGTAGTTTTTTTGTTAAAAAAAAATAGAATCCCTATGCAGTAGGAGAAAGAGGTTGGGGAATGATAAGGGTAGTTTTGGAAAAATACACTACAAAGATAAAATTGTAACACTACTAGGAAAAGTTATGATGTAGTATCCATGACGTACAATTGATTACTTAATAGTTATAAACTTATAATCACCAATCCTTTTCTATTATCTAAGGCCAAAAATATTGGTACAATTTTAATAAGTTATCAATCGGTTACAAATTACAACACAACTTGTTGCTGCAATTTTGAGCGAAGTTACACGTAGATGTACTCATATTAATACATGGGAGTCTGGAGTCTGGAGTCTGGACAATCTTATTGCCACTATTGAGCGTTTTTTTTAGAAATTTTTTCTTTTTTTTTTTTGTGCTTGTAATGTGTAAATGTTTTCACCTCAAAAATAAAATGTAAATGTATTTTTTTCCCTATTAATTAACTCTTTTGCAAATTGTAAAATCCTAATTCCAGAAAAAAGTTACAATGAAAAAGAAAAAAAGAGCATGTAACACCACAAAAGGTACCCTGGATAAAACAATAATAAAATATACGAAATTATAATAGAAATTGTAAAATCCTAACTTCCATTTTGTTGGTGTGTTGTGTTTTGAGAGTGAAAGGCAGAGATCTGGGTTTTTATTGTAAAAATAGTGTTGGTGATTCATGTAATAAGATGATGTTTTGTTCGGGACTTTGGGTAATAATAATGATGATGGTGTTGTAAGCTGTAAGGGGAATTTGGGATGAGAGTGCGGAAAAACTGGTTGTATGAAGGAAGGAAGGAAGGAAAGAAGGAAAAGACTGCATATTTATACTACGTTATGCTGTGTTTCCTGTCTAATTTTCTCTATATTAAAAACGTGGTGAAGGGGAAGTGAGAGAACATGCAGGACAGCACGTGCTAAGTGCGCGATTTCTTTGTTGTTGTGGTGGTTGATCATGAATACTACAACAACAATCGAGCATAAATCCCCATTTAATGGGGGTGCTCGGGGTCTGTATGTACGCAACCTTACCTCTATTTAAAAAATAGAGAGGTTGATTCCGAAATGAACTGTATAACTCTCTTGCACCCCTTTTTTTTTGGTACGAAGAGGGGCAGAGCCCTTACATCATCTATGAAAGCTTCCATAAGCTGGGGAGGGGGGCATCGTAGAGACAATAGGAGCTATCACTACATAAACTAAACTTTGCTAAGTTATCAGCTACCACGTTTGCTTCACGGTAGACGTGAACACAGAGGGTGTCCCAGCCTGGTGCTAGCTTGCAAGAGTTGACGACATTGTTGAATGATGAAGAAGTATAGGCTAGATGTAGGTGTCGCACCATTGAGAAGTGCTACAGCCAACTCCGAGTCCAATTCAAGTATCAGTTTTTTAACCTTCAACTGGTGTGCAAGCCTAAGTCCCTTGAGAGCAGCTAAGAGTTTAGACTTTAGCGTACCACACCATCCTAGCTTTGCAGTAAAGGCTCGGATGAAGGCGCCGTTATCAGATCGAAGACATCCTCCACATCCTGCATTTCCCGAATTGCCCTTAGAGGAGCCATCCACATTCAGTTTTGTCCACCCTTGGGGAGGTAACTGCCAAGCAATTTGGATTTCATGCCTAACTCTCTTCCCATTCGAGGCAGCTTGCCTTCGCTCTAGTTTGTTGAATTATGAAGCTATGTTTCATAGGTGGAACTGATTCTGGATCACCATGTAGCTTGATGTTGTGCCAGCGCCAAATCCACCACACCGCATTTGCGAATTTAGGAGCCCAAGTAGTGCTACATTGAACATTGAACAGTAGCCATTCTTGGAGGTTGAAGTTATAGAAGTCTCTTTGAACTTTGAGGGGAATCATTCTGTCCCAAACTGCTCGTGCAGTAGGACAATCACGAAGTAGATGTAGATATGTTTCTACTGCACCACACTCTTTGCAATATGGATTAGTGGAGATATGTTTTCTGACTCTGGTAGCATTGGCCAAGAACCCATTATGCATAGCGAGGCATAAAAAAGAACGTACCCTTTGCGACGCATCTACTTCCAAATGGCATTCCAGTTATCCGCATCGGTAGGTTCAGTTTCTTTGGTAATTATGCGCAATGCGCTTTTGATTGTGAATTGTCCTGAGCTTGACTGCTCCCAGGCTAGGCGATCCGGTGCTGCAGTAGTGGTGATGACTTCATGGGAAGATATTGAAAGGAGAATCTCAGGCGAAAGGAGGTGAGCAAATTCATCCCATTTTCAATTGGAGCCATTCCAATATTCGCTTACGGTTTTCCACAATTCTTCTTCATGGCTAGGTAAAATTGCCTAGGATTCCAGTGGCTTTTCACATACCCATTTATGCTGCCAAAACAAGGTTCTCCGCCCATCACCTATGACTGAATGAGCCCCTTGGCGAATGACCGAGCTTGCTGCAACAATACCCTTCCAAAGGGGAGAGTCACCTTTACTTGCGCGAAGGATATCAATGTCAGTGCGAGCTTGGGCGTATTTGTGTCGTAGGGTACGCGACCACAAGCTATCCTGCTCCGAAATTGACCTCCAGCCACGTTTCGCCGTAAAGGCAGTATTAACTTGGCGAATAGAACGGAGACCTAGACCCAGTTGATCAGATGAATCTTTCTTTGATCTTCCGAGCTACCCCACACAAAGGCCCGAGTCTTCTTATCAATATTATCACAAATCCTCTTGGGTAATGGCGACGTTTGCATAGCGTAGTATGGAATGCTTGAGATCACGGATTTAGCTAGTGTAACACGTCCTGCCAAAGAGTGGTATTTACCCTTCCAATTTGAGAGCCGAGAATTAACTTTGTCAACAATATATTGGTAGTCATTAGCAGAAAGACGGCTGATTTTTGTTGGCACTCCAAGATATTGATCGAGAAACAAATACTTGATTTTGAGTAGTTTACTTGCTCCCCGGAGACCAAGCAAAATCTGGCCAGGCATGACATTTAATTGCTCAATTGAAGGTTCAGCAAATAAGACCAGATTATCAGCGAAAAATAAATGTGAGAGAGGTGGTCCATCAACACTTGCTTGGACAGGTTTCCAAGTATTATTCTCGACTGCTTCGTTAATAATATGGGAGAGGCGTTCCATACACAAGACAAATATGTATGGTGATAGTGGGTCGCCTTGCCTAACACCCCGAGAAGGTGAAAATTTCTCTGTCATGGATCCATTCCACATTACCCTCATGGAAGCCATAGTGATGCAGCACATAATGACTTCAATCATGGTTCGAGGGAGGCCAATGTCTTCGAGTGTGTCCCTAACGAAAGTCCATCTGATACGATCATACGCTTTGGCAAGATCGATCTTGAGGGCCATGGTGTAGTTACGTTCACTTTTGTTGCTCATCGGATGTAGTACCTCTTTGGCTATGACGATGTTGTTAGTGATACTACGCCCCGGGACAAAGCTGGTTTGTGTAGGGGCTATCAGCTTAGGCATTATAGGTTTCAGCCTATTGACAATTGATTTAGTGATCATTTTCAAAGCCACATTGCACAACCCAATAGGGCGGAGTTGAGAGACAATTTGAGGTTTTTCAATCTTCGGGATAAGAACTATGAGCGTTTCATTTACCCCAGGTGGCAAATCAGCTTTGTTGAGTGCATCCAAAGCTAAGTCTTCAACCTCGGAACTGATTAGGTCCCAATTCTTTTGGTAAAAGACTGCTTGGTATCCATCCGGCCCGGGGGCTTTGAAAGGGTTCATTTCCTGAACTGCATCTCGAACTTCTTGCAAGGTAAAGGCTGGAAAAGAGAAGTGAAATCAGCGTGTTCTAGCCTTGGAAAGTGATCAACTGGAACATCAGAAGGTTCCCTGGGCGCTTGGTCTTCTGTGTATAATTTTTGAAAATACTCGACTACCATACCCTGAAGCTCAGTAGGATCTCATAGCCCAGTTGTCGTTGGTGTCCTGTAATCCTTCTATTCGGTGGGCTTTGCGCCATCTAGCAGCATCTCGGTTCTAGACTTCTGGAACCAGAACAATTGAGTTGTTCCAAGACTTCATCCAACTCATTCTTCAGGTCTCTTTCCAGTGTGAGGAGACCTCGGGATGGTTTAGTAGCAAGGCTTCTCTAAATCCCTTCAATTCTGGACCATACACGCCTTTTTCTTGTAAATAGATTGCCAAACACTTCTTGGTTCCACAATGTTAACTCATCAGCTAAGGTAGCGAGAGCCGTGGGTAAGGGAGTGTTTTTTGACCAACGGGAGGCAAGAAAATCCTGCAATTCCTCGTGGAGAAGTTAAGCAGTTTGGAACCGAAAGGGCCTATTATAAGGATTGATGGGAGCGAAGCCATCAAGGCTAATGAGCAAGGGGGGTGTGATCAGATTTGTTAGCAAGGAGGTGCCTTACCGAAGCTTCTGGAAACTCCTCACGCCAGTGTACGTGTTGCAAAGACACCTATCTAACTTGGCACTTTTACGAGTTGATGGATCGAGTCCTCCATTCCAGGTCATGCACCCCACTTTAGCCCTATTCTCTCTCACACGTTTGACTATTCCCCACCTACTAACTCGCCACCAAGTAAATTAAAAAATTGAAAACTCATAAAAATACAAATACTACTTAATACAAATGTAACTAGGTCATCATTAATATGCATTTCGAATTGCACAACATGCAACTCATGTGTATAAACATACAACTCAATTGACAAAAAATTTAATTCTAACTATAAGAACATAAATACAATTTCATAAATATGCAATTGGCTAACACTTTTCGTAATGCAACTCGACATACAAACATACACCTTAATCAAAAAAAAAAATAGCTCTCATATGAAAACGTATGAAAACGTGCAGATTTAAAATCCTTGTAAAAAGACTTTATTGTCGTTACGAAAACGTACTTTTGTAGCGACAAGTTATGTGAGCTTATCTTCGATGGAAGCCATATTTCGTCGTTATAAAACTGTCTTATTGTCAGTACAAAATGTGTATAAATTTTCGAAACCCAGAGGTCGTACTAGCGAAACACGATCTTTCAAACAAATAATTTTAAAAAAATTACGTAAAAAAATTATTTTGTGTAATATTTATCTGGGTAAAAAAAAAGATAAATAAAAATCATAAATACAAGTCAATCAAGGGTCCTCCTTAAAAGTAGGACAAATCTAAAGGTTGGCAATTGTCCTTGTCAATAGCCTTATGGTCCTTATTTTTTGTGACAAGGACCATATATACACACCCTTGTAAACATTTCAGGAAGCATAGGCGCATAGGCATCTTTGTAAAAATTGAACGGATTTTTCACCATGTACCCCTGAGCTTTGATTTAATTCACCATATACCCAATGTTTTTGAATTCAGTACGAGATACCCTCGAGGTTTCATTTTCTTGCACATGATACCCAATGTGCTAACGGAGCCTTAACGGTGTTAGTTTTTTAGACGTGGCATGCTACTATTGGTGTGTTAAAAGATGGTAGGACATTTATACCCTTAATAGTTTATTTTATTTTCAATTCTCTTTCCTTCTTCTCCCTCACTTGTTTGTCTCAACCTACCGTCTCTCTCCACCTCCCTCGGCCTCCCTCCGCCATATCTCATGGACAGTGGAATGATTTTGACAAAATTTGTCCTCCTTACACATATTGACATATACACACTGAAAAGCTAAAGTGCAACGAAACCTCAAAACCACACCATTACAACAAATTTCTCAAAACAATGATGAAAATCCAACACAATTTGCCAAGAAAATAAATGAAATCTGGACAACTATTGCAAATCTAGACAACCAATACTCATCACCATCTCTATTTATTTCCCCAAACAGATGCTATATTTTATATAAATTTAAGAAAATAAAAAAAAGTCCCAAAAAAACCAATTTCACATTCTCGTAGTTGTTGGGTTCGTATGATAGCATTCAATTTGCTAGTTCAAAGTCTTATGATCTGATAAGGCACCAACATAATAGGTTGATTTTCTTCACCCAACCCGACTCTCTATCTCTCTCCTCTCGTTTCTCACCCCGACAAGCGGCAGTGGCCACCATAAGTCGAAGATGTACGACCCTCTTTTTCAGATCTGAACAACTCGGCCCGAGTCGCACTCTCTCCCC
>ONZK01000843.1:70449-82759 GCA_900322385.1 Pharnaceum exiguum | reverse complement strand
TACTGAAAAAGAGACTTTTACAAAGAATGAAAGTGTTGATTTCTTATATTAAACGGGATGTTAATCAAATTAATATGATAGCATATTTAAAAAATCAAACAAAAAATGATATATATGAGCTTATAAAGAAAAACAACAATCATGAACTAAATGGAATCATTATAATCATTTTTGTAAGAATAAAATACAATACAAAAAAAATATGAAGAAATTTATATTAAATGGTGGACCGTGCAACGCACGGGTAAAAAAACTAGTTTTTACGAATTAGGGTGCATCTCCGATCTCCGATCTCTACTCCACTTCAACACGATGTAGCTAATAGCCTTTTTTAGTCTCTGAAAGATCGAAGAGAGAACTGAACAACAGTACGTGATTTCAAACATAATCATACTGATCCAAAGTTCTTGGGCTACTTTGGAAGCTAAGGCCCAAGAACAAAACTTCGATAAATCTATGACCCATAAATGGTTGATAATTTGGCTAGATGTCCAAGGGAGACAAATTGTTCCATGCGGATTTGTTCTCTATAACTTCTACGGACTTATTTTCAATCACTTTAATTCAATTCGTTTCTTTCGATAGTAAAAAATTATGACATTATTATCCATTCCAGTAAAAAGTTAGTTCAGTTATTTAGAAGTTTCAACTAAAGTTAATTCAATTGAGTTGGAAAGAATACTATTGAAAATGGGTGATTTCCAATTTTCAACACAATTCAAGTTAAAAATGAAATTATATCCTAGTCAGTCACAGTCATTAAGGATTCAAAAGTGGAAATTTTTATATAAAATTGGTAGATTAGGTTAGGACTGTAATGGATTTAATCATTCTAATTTCAGTTGCCAATAGAATCGATGTTTTAAATAATTGAGGTCATCAATGTTCATCTAAAATAAATTTATCATAAAGTTGAATTTTGGCTCTATTAAATTCGTTGTAACCCAAATGATTTGAAACTAAATTGAATTGGGAAAAAAATTATACCTACTCAAAGTCTAACTAATTTTGGACTTGAAATTAGATGGTTTCATAAGCTAGAACTATATAAGGCCTTGTGTTTTATTACTAATTTTTACTATACTATATTGAAATTATCTAATCTAAAGTCATTCTGATTGAACTAACTAAACTACTACTACTACTACATCCCAGTGGAGTCTCATCTCAGATGGGGTACTGAGGGAGTCTGATGTACGCAGCCTTACCCCGATTTGAAAAATCGAGAGATTATTTCTAAAAACTAACTAAACTAACTAAAAATTTAAGAAGTCCAGACAAAACTAACTAAATTAAACTGGAAAAAAATGAAGAAAAGAACAAATCCTAAACAAAAACTAAAGGTTTATAAATTCGAATAAAAAAACAAAAAATTATATGAAATGAGTTTATGTATGCAATTAGATAAAAGATAATCACTTATAGATAGAAGTGGATCACTAAGCAAAGTTTAGAAAGCTTTTGTTCATAGTTAGTATGTCGTTAACATGAAACCATTTCACATCAATCCTTTAAAAACCGAAGGTGGCTTCTTAATATTGTCATCTTGAAAGATAAAATGTATCGTAAAGCGAACTTTAGATTTGTTCGACGTCCCTGGCGGAAAGCGATCAACAAAAGCCACGATAAAGTTACAGTTGTTACCCATCGAGGCCTAAAAACTAGCAAATTAAAGGTGTATTTTGCCATTCAAGGAAGGAAAGAACCTTAGACTTTTGACTTCAGGGGAGCTGTGATCATTTTCTGAATTACAAATAAATTATTGGAGAGTTGTGATGACCATTTTCTGAATTACAAATAATTTGTTTGATTATTGAGATACCTCTAGGCTCTAGCTAGTTTTTCTTCTTTAAATTATCTCCAATTGGCCTTTGTTATGAATTCATAGTTTTAAATGTTCTGACTTTCATACGAGTTGACTCTTACCTACAATAATCTTCCTCAATTTGTGGTTCTAAATTATGTTAATTGTTCTAATATCCTACTCCAGTAAAGCAACCTATGGTCAATTCAAGAAATTTCGTAAATTATAGCTGACATTAATCATAGATGATGATGAGGCTATGCCTCGCCAACTGCATGGAAAGAATCGACAAATCAAAGACCTTTAAAGAATTTCTGATATATCTTCTCAATTATATGTCCAGATTCTTTTCAAAATAATAAAAGGGATATCAAGCTAATATATCATATACGCGTCTTCTGGCAAGTCATACATGACTATAAATTGTTTATACCTAAAACAGATAAAGGAACAGAAATGGTAAAAAGAAAAATGACCATAAGAATGAAGGAGAGCATGTAAATGTGTTGGTGCAAAATGGATCGAGTAAATTACTGCCATGAAATTAAAATTTCTCAATTTCATTAGATAGCCTTATCATCAATATACAATGTACATCAAACTTCTATACTGCTATTACAATTTATACAGATTCAGCAGCAAGTTACATATGCCTTGGCCTTTAGCAAATGTCACTTAGTGATTGATGAGATCTGAAATTGCCCATCATCTCATCACTTCGATCAATCCCTACACTAGCACACTACTTATCCAAAATTTCAAAACTAAGAATTGTAAAGATCTTACATACCCCCGTCCCGTAATCGATCAAAACTAAAAATCAATCCCAAAAAATGTAAAATAAGAAAGGAAAAAGAGAAGATAGAACTAACTAACATTAGATTTGTAAGTTGTTGTGATTGTTGTTTCTATTGAAGAAGAAATTAGAGCATTCAAGTAATGCCCTAGCATTCATCTCCCTTTCAAACCTCCAAATATAATTCAACCCAACGAGCAACTCAGTAATAGCAGCCTCAGTCTTGTCCCTATTAGCAAAATAAAGCGTTTGTAACAGCAACACATTATGATGCTTAGGCGTCAAGTTATGCTGCTCAAAGCTTCTTTCATTTTGCCACTTGATCATATTATGCGCCAAGGGCGCCAACCACGCTAGTATCCTCGTTAATGCGTCCTTCCACTCTTCGGCCAACACCGGATCAGTAGCTATGAACCCAACACGGCCCTTAAGCCTAGACCGAAGCAAAGACCGTATGCTACTCGGTAGCATCCCATACACATCTTCCCTCGCGTCGAGCCCCACTAGGTGTGGTGACTTGATCATCTTCTCTAGTACTATTATCAAGTTGGCATAGTGCAAGGCCAAGGCCGCGGCACCCAGTGTCGAAGACGGCGGGGTTAAGGCCTTGGTCCGGCACTCGAAGAACCCATTGCCTGCTCTCCTAGAACCGGCAATGGGCTTCAAAGGCCCCAAGATATACAATTGGATTTGGTTTGGATGATGAGCACTGTTGTTAAGATCTGATGTTGCTGGAAAGACTGTGGCCGAAGTTGATAAGCTCCTGGAAAGTGTAACGTTTGGACTTAACCCAAACATAAACTTAATTTTCCATAATATGGAGAATATTAGTTTTGCCATGAGTAACATGGCAGTATCATAACTTCGGTTCCATAAAGATTTCTCCTTCATCTGCTTCACCTCTTGCTTTTGCCACACAATCTTTTGCTGCAACTCTAATATAATACTACTATTACTACTTTCTTTTCCCGGGCTCTTTTTCCTAAGGCTATTCTCCAACAAAGTTAGCTCCTCGATCTCCCGGTACAACGCTGAGGTAGCAGCTATGTACCGGTCAGCTCGACGGGCCAAGGCATCGAAGTCTTTGGGGCTCATGGCAGCCCACCCGTGGGTGTCCTTGCCCGAGTTAGCGAACTCGTTAAGGACCTCAAGGAACGACCTGAAGGCCGGGTCGCAGCACCTAGGGCCGAAACGAAAGACATGCTTTGACACGATGTGAATAGTTTGGACCATTTCGGCACATGCAAGGTTAAGGAGGAATGAATCGTCATTTGAGACGAGTTTCCTAACGCCTTCTAAGGAGATAACGTCGTTCTTGAGACGGACGATGGCTTTGTCCGAGAGAGATTGGTGTAGGGCGAGAAGCTTGGATATCAAGGCTGCGATCTCGAAGGCTAGAACACCTACGTTTGATGAAGATATTGCCTTGTCTTTTGGTAGTAATGTTGTAGGGTGTATGATGTTGAACTTGCTGTGGCTTAGCTGAGACTTTAGTTTACTTAGCCAAGTTTTTTCTCTTGCCATCTAAGGTCGATGATTTAAGACTAGCTAGCTAGCTAATGAATGAGTTGTAGGTAGAGAAGCTAAGGAGAAGTATAATTAAAGAGTGGGGGGAAATGAATGAAGGGATGGGAGGAGTACAAATAGAGGGGGAGAATAATGAACAAGTTAGCTAAGTGATGAATATAATGAGGCAAATTGAGAGAACCCACATGCACCAAGAGGTGGGGGGGCGTGATGGGTGCTGCAAAAATGGATGGGGATAACTTTGTCTGTTTGTGGGGGCTTTGGAAGTTGCTGTTGATTTTTAGTATTTTATGTATACTTGTTTTGTTTTGGTGGGTTTTAGGTGTTTTGATTTTGGTGTTGTAATGAGTAAATCGGCTTTAGAGTGGGCGTGGAGCTTGGTTAATCATGTTCTTTGCCGGCTTGCTTGTTCTCTTCATTAAACGTCTGATTAACATTATGACGATTTATTACTTGCATGTTTTTGGATGCAGAAATGGGAACCAGTGACTAGCTAGTTGTATCTCTAAATTATTTCAAAATTAAATTAAATCATAGAGAGTATGTCTCAGCTTAATTAATTCAATTTTTGAATCAGCTTGGAAGTTTATTTTATTCATATGACTAGCTAGTATTCACTTCAATCCAATTCAAGAGTTTTCAATTCTATTCCAAAGAGTAGTTGTATAATTTTGATCAACTATGTTTTTCCCCAAATTAAGTCACTAATTTAGAATTAGATCAGTAATAAAAGTTAATTAAACTCAGCTAACGTTTTTTTAGTTGTTTCCTGGTCCCGTCATAGCACCCTCCGTCTTTGTAACCGAAACAATCTATCTGGGTTGTTCGAGAATTTCTAGTGACCAAGTTAGATGTGTTTACTTTCTGTATATAAATAGTACTCCGTATATCTGAATATCTGATCTGATATATCACTGAAATAAATTCCAGGATGATAATGATAGCATATGTTCCTGTGTTGGCTGCAAACTTTTAAAACGTTATAATCGTCTTCAAAAATGAGCAAATCTAAATATGGCATGCATGCTTGGTAACTTGATAGTCATATAAATATAGAGATAAAGTAGTGGTCCAAAATTCTAATGTCCATGATATGTTCCCTCATGCGCCATACCCATGTTAGTTCATCAAATTGATTCGTATCATGCATGTTGTCTTCTCCGTCTCTCTCAATCTAATGGTAAAACAATGAGGCACTAGTAGCTAACTACCAATTCATATAAAAAGTGATTAATAACAGGAAGAGCATTTTGTAATGATTAAAGGGGTAAAGTCTTTTGCTTTGGAATAATCTGGCAATCAGTATCATATCCTCTAAGTGCATGTGGAAGGAGGCATAATTAATTCGCCGATACTATCACTATTATATTTAATTACACAATTAAATTCTGATGAAGTGATCTCAGGCCAATTAAAGAAGGCACTTGTTTTTTTTTTTTGGTTTCCCACGAGGTCTCTTAAGCCCATTTGAGCCCAAGGTTAATCCCCGCTCACGGTGCGTGGCTGCCGCTGGCCTGAGGGAATTTGCACATGATGGGAACACAGGACCTCCTGCTAATAATCACGGTAGCATTTTACCCAATTGAGCATTGACGGGGTGGTGCAAGTAGTCTATCAGTCTTCGTGATTTACTGTTAGCATCATGATTTGGTGCAGCTAACTAACAGTGATGCGGGACTCATGATAATATGATATATATCGACTTAAGCTCAAAGCTAACTAACAGTAGACGACTGATTTTTGGTTCATTACGTGGAATTTCAATAAACAACTATTTACTATACCTAAATTATTAACGTAACCAATAAAATGTTTTCATGGGATAGATTCATAGATTGGCGCTTTTGTTAAGCTTGATGTATAGTAGGTACAATCACCTTCTAACTAAATTGAGTTAAACTTAACTGAATGTGATGAACTTAAGTTTTTAGTTTAATTATTTTGACACACAAAAATATTATAAATATTGGGCTCTTAAGAAACTATATATTGAGACCTTTCCAATTATGTACAAAAAATTGCAAATGGAGTTGGAGTCCAACTTTTTACGATCAAAAGAAATAAGGTGAATTAAAGCTGAACTGAAAATTAGTTTTTAGGATTAAAAAAAAAAAAACAGGCGCATAACCTTCTAGTTTATCCAAAGATCATATGTGTCTGGACACTCTGGTATAATCGTATCACAGGGGAACCGTGAGATGGGAGAAACAAAAAATTAATAATATTGAAGATCTTCTTCCTCTGATGACAGTTAACCTGTTAGAAAACAAGAAAAATGGAAAGAGGATATAGGATGCGTCTAAAATTTTACCTTTTGCCTTCCAATGGAACAGGCAGTAAAGTAGGTCATTTGTCCACTTGTCGGATTATGGTAAGACATTCATGCTCATTTTTTAAAAGGTAATCAGCAGCATCCTCAATTGCTCATGTAGTCATGGTATATTGGTATATGACATCGCGGCTTCTTCTTTTTTTCTAGACATAGACAAATGGAGGAAATGAAATGTTTTTTCATTTCTTGAGTGCTTAGTAAAAAAAAATCTCATTGACCTCAATATCTCCTTTAAGCCAGATGATTCACTTCTCCAAAAATCGACATTTACTAGTAGAAAACGATATTTTTTAAAATAGATGATTTACTTGTCCACAATCGACAAGGCACAATATATCAAAACCTATAATTCGTACTTCCGGAGTACGCATTCGGCATTACGCAGTAACATTCTCTGTTCATCCCGGATCTCACGAGTCACGACACAAGGAGGTGCTACATTGTGAAATTGAGAAAGTGCATTAAACTAGTTTCTCAACGATCCACATGCTTATTTTTTGCTCTTGAAAGCGTATGTGCATGCATATATTTCGACGAGATTGATCTCTTTCAATAATTATTGGGAAAAGAAGCCTTCCAACAATTTGATCTGTACGTATTTCGTACTTTGTACACATGTTGGTTTTACATTGGTTGATATTAGAATATTTAGATTGTCTCGTCATTAAGACTCCTTAAATGCACCTCTCAAGACAAGTTATTGGTAAGATAATCTTCTTTGTTGTGCGATTAACATACTTTGACTTCAAAGTACAACTTCGAGTAAATTGTAGGGAGTACAATCTCCACGGGAAGTCGCAACACCAGTGTGGCATTTTGGACCACTATTACATCGTTATTTGGCCGCACTCGTGCAAAAGAAGTAGAGGTGTCATTTCACATAAAATTCCGACCACTGGGGGGAATTTATTTTATTTTTGTAAAATAACACGGAGTATGATAGAATTATAAACTTGGCTTAATAACAAGTGAGTGTACATAGCTCAAACGAGGTTCCAACCTAAAATCAATTGGTGATAAGTGGAGGAGCTCCCTTGGTTATAAACAACTCACTTGGACACTCAATGAATAATGTGGGACAAACCCTACTCCAACAGAGTATAAGGTTATCTTTAATTTCCGTTAAGCCTTATTAAAAATTTACTTCATCAGGCTTACAAATTGTTCACAATTACATTTTACTTAATTGTTACTAAAAACTTACTACATTAGAGATGATAAAAACTACTACATTAGAGATAAAAATTAGACCTATACAAATCTACAAGCTCAAAACAAAGCTTTATTCATGTTAGCTCGATAAAAATCGGCCTTCTATATTAACAAAAATTTAATATAGTTTTTTTTTTGTTTCCCGTGAGGTTTTTTTAAACCTTTTAGCCTAAGGTTAATCTGCGCCCGCAATGTGTAGTGGACCTTATGTTAATTAGATCGTCCCATGCACGGATGTGAACTTAATGGGGCGTTACACCACAGAGCCCACCTTATCAGGTTGTGTTAAATTTTACTTTAGTTTACTTGCATTAAATTTTTGCAGTTTACTTACATCGATTTAATTCATTAGAATTGCCCCTTACTTTTTCCTTTATCTCCAAATTAAATATTGAATTATGACAGTCAAGATTCTCATAGTAAAGAAAGTTTTTCATAAACAAAGAGACAAATATGTGAGAATCAAAACTGAAGAAGATCCACGCATTCAACTGAACTAAGTAGAAAAGTTAAATATGCCTCGGCAGGATCATATATACGGAGATTAGAGAACATTACGTACAAAAAACCCGCAAAAAACTCTCTTTTGTTCATACTAGTACAACGAACCAGTACTTGATCTGGTCCCTAGCGGCTTACTTAGACAAGATCCGTTTAAAATTTTGGAGTACTATATACTAATCTTGGTTTGATGATTTTGTTAGCATGCCAATAAAGATTCAGTTTTAATTGGGTTTTGACTTTTTTCATATACGAATATGATTCACAGATTCGTTGACTACATTCGCCATTTTTGGAGTAGTAGTTTTAATTTGCACGTTTGAAACATGCATGCTGAGAAGAATTCTCCTAGTTCTTTCAAAGAAGTTATTTATCCCTTCAAGTTCAAGTGAATTGTGAATTATGCTTTTTGTCCTAGTTGGAATGAAAAAAAAAAGGTGAACAAAAGTGCTAGGTGTCTAAACCGTAAAAATCATACGAGTACTATATATGTACCTTCATTCACATCCTATAGACCCAAACCGGATGAATGATCATTCCTATAAATGATCCCTTGCCATCTAAAGCGACCTACTTTATCGAAATCGCAGTACGTAGCCCAGCCTACACTCCCAAGTCTTGCTGATTAGCTCTTCAACATTCATACGAGTATATTCATGGCTAGAGTTGATATTTGCAGGAAGTTTGTAGGTGATTTAAGGATGGGCAAATTATCTTTTCTCAAAGGACTAAAACACAATAAATCACTATGAGGTGAATTAGCTAGTCAAGTGTACGTCAAGGATATGATCGACTTCAGGAGGGGAAATTTTGTCCCTCTAATTAGAAATGGCATTCAATTCGAACCCAGCGGGTGACTCATGTTACGTTTTCTTACCTATAATTATACGTATTGTACATTTGTACTAATGTTATCAATAGTATTTCACAGCTTAAACTGAAGAAAACTAAACAAAATAAAAAGACTGCAGCGCTACTGTTTTTTCTTCCTTAATTGGGTAGCTTTTGCTACATGGGAAATAAAGTCACTCGTGGATGCATAGTCAAAATGACCAATCAGATCATGAAACTTTCTAATCCAACTCAATCATCCTATATACCTTGTCAGCAATATTAAGCTGTAACAACCACCAAAACACTAAGCTCATAAGGTGGCATACCTAATCACTACATTAGTGGAAAAATCAATCCAAAACACTCATTATGTCTAGGCCATCTCCCGCCACCCGTGGGGCACAAATCTTATGTGCGTACTGGCGTAGTGTGTGTTCTTATATTGTACCTGTATACGATTGAGTGCTTTTTGGAATTCAAAAGGGTGCAAATGTTACAGTTTTTTACTTTTAGTTATTATTTTTACTTTTATTTTTTGATGCAAAGGGTGTTTTTGGAGCGATAGAAGTCCATTAAGCTATTTGGCAAAGTGGAGGGGCTAATACTGGAGGGCAATGTTCCTCTTTTGGTGGACATACCTTTAAAGGATGGTCCCGAACACCACAACGAAGTAGAAAAACCCCCCTTATGAAGTGCTCGGCTTGCATATCCTTTAGCCATAATGGCTTAGAGAGCTTTTTGGCCTGTTTATTACTCTGATCATCTTATATAAGCGATGGATTTTCTTCGAACTTCCCTTTCTTTGAAGGGGCATGCCCATGTCAAAGCCTTTAGGGGCAAAGTTCACGTGTGCCATCATCCTCTTTGTGTTCACTAACCCGTAATCATTGCATCACTCCAACGTGTGCTAGCTCAATCCGACCGTTTCTCCCTCGGCACATACTATACGAGTATTAAAGAAGCTGCCCATCTTCTTTTCAATGAAATGTATGGGCATGGGCTTCTCATAAGTGGGTCACTGTTAATCTATTATGGTAGTAATAGATTAGGGAGCAATATTGGGTAACCAGTTCTTCATTGATGGTTTATACTCAGTGAATACAAGGTTATTATAGACTTTTAGCTAACCTAAAAGACCAAGCAGGTCATGGCCTAGTCCTAGTGCAACCCGGATCGGGTTCGAATGTAGTTGGAGCAAAGCTCTTTAGAGACTATAGTCTATAGGTCTTATGTTCGAACAGGTCTCAAGTTCGAATCTCTACACCCCATATTGTCACCCACAAGTGGCTCAAAAAGAAAACAAAAGGGAACGGCTTGCGAAGTTATATGGCCTGCTCATATACTGCTCAACTCAAGAGTAACGAAGTAATTACGAAAAAACAGAATTTTGTCCATGCTCGCTTCAAGTCCCATGGTAGCTTATCCTTAAGTGACGTCCTTAGCATGAAACCCCACCGTAGAATAGTGAACCTCCACTCTTTGGAAGACACATTTAGTGGTTAGCAGTAAGGTAGCAACTCACATCACACAAAGACTTTACGGTATAATTAAGCACCTTTAATCTGTCTCTTTTCATAGACTAATTCCTCTAAGTTGGACCTACATCAAACAAGTTGTGACAGAATGACTTCAAGCAAATCGCATTGTTTCTGCTTGCCCAAAAAAAGATCGCACTTTCTGATTTAACAGCAAAGAACCCCAATCAGCATCAACAGCACTTTTGGAGAGGGAAAGAGAGATCAATCCGTACTGATAACAATAAATAGTAGAAATAATTAGGATACCGCTGTGGCTGCCAATTTGCTCGAACTAAGAATACCTCAACTGAGAGTAATTAAAGAAACTCAGTACATCCCAAATTGACTTTTAGTTTTGGATCCCTAGATTTTACAGAGTACTTGACAACGGCAACTAAATGAGACAATGGGTTGCTCTTTTTCTTCAAATTTCAAAATATACAGGGTGGAAAAAAAAAGAAGAATAGATGATACGAATGAACCATTTTGACTAGATTGGAGAAAATGTACAACATGATTTTTACAACCATTTACAAGTAAATAGTACAACAAATTTCACATAATCAGTGACAGCCTTGATTTGAGATGATCACACCACTCAATCACTAGCTCTCACAGAAAGCTTGTTCCCAGAGAGAGATCATTCAAACTAGAGATAACTTGAGATCTTGTAGTTCCGATCTGGTTAGCTATTTCTAGCTGTTCCTCCAATGGTAACATTTCATAACTGCAATAAAAGGAAAATAGTTTTAAAGTGCGATGATCCTTCGGCAACTTGAACTAATTACAATATGGTCGAACCATCGAAACTTGAATGAAGTTGTATAAAAGGGAGAAAAAAGAGAGGAAGAAATGGTTATCTGATACTTACTGGCAAAGAAGCTCACAGTCAACAATGTTGTCGGGACCAGGACGATGTGCTCTTCCATAAGACTTGAATTGCCGGAAAGATTTAGGATTTAACCCAGCAACATGAGGAACAACATCAACAAGCTTTCTCTGCAGTGACTGCAGCCTCCGAAAACTCAATTCATCGAGCGGCGCTATACAGCCAATGCTACCATCGAGTGTTCCAAATAATAGAGCATATCTATTAGTTTTGTCTGAGACCGGGTTGGCACCAGTTCTATCAGATGAAGCAGGAAGCATTTGCAGTCGCAAGAACTTGGTCACGTGGGCGCCAACATGGAACTCAGCTCTAGAAAGAAGCTTTTGTCCTTTCCAACTCTCAGACTGTTTTGGTGCATAGTACATAATCTAGTCATAAACAAAACGTTTAGAGATTAGCGAAGTAAAATTGTCGTCATTTCAGATGTATCTAAATTTGTTTTTGTGAAATAGACAAAGATATGTGGATATGACAGGGCCATAAACGGGCTACATTTCTGACTAGCCATTGGTGACTGTGGAAAACATGCAGATATGATTAGCACTCTCCTTCTCTTTGAGACAACAACACTCTGTCATTGACTCATGGTACCTTGATTACTTGATAATGACAAGGTAACGTAACTTATTGATGACCATGCATGCCAAAAAAAAATCGATTTCACTCCCCATCTTCCAAATGAGTTTGGAGTGATCAGGCTGGTCTCCAAACACTACACAAGTCACACAAAGAAAAGGAGCGAAAAAGAGCTACCCAGAATGGAACTTGGAACCAAACATATCTCCCAACACTAGAACCGTACCCAACTGTTAGTAGTAGCATCAGCAATTCAGCCTCAAACATGCAATAAGTAAAGTTTGGGGTGAAGGGGAGGGGGGGGGGGGGGGGGGGGGGGGGG
>ONZK01000843.1:56078-67161 GCA_900322385.1 Pharnaceum exiguum | reverse complement strand
AAAAAGCAAGGCATACAATGTTTAGGCTGACGACATGTAGAGGTGGGGCATCAAAGAATGCCACCGCAACCAGCTCTGAACCAGACCACTTGTGCAACATAATTTTGGGTCCAGCAGCTATCAGCAAATAACCTTGAAGTGATGCAACGGCAGAAATGGCACCTTTTAATTCTTTAGAGTATGCCTCTGAAACCTGAGAAGAAATATTGGATACGAAGAAAGAGTAGCAATGGTCAAGAATAATTCGCCGACTCACAGCTCTCTGTACTTCATTCCAAGAACATGATAACCAACCAAACCAAGCCAAAAAGAAACATCAAAAGAGATATTGCGTACCAAGTTTTGAGGATTATCTGATCTTCCTAGGGTATATAAGAGCACCCTGCCTCTCGCAGCCACATCCTCTCCTTGTACATAAGCTGTTCCAATAGCTAAAAGGGTTTCATTCTCATTTGTAGTGGTATTCTGCAGAGACGAACAAGATCAAATTCACTGAGCTGAAGTGTACTGCAGAGCTATAATAGATCAACCAGGAATAGCCAAAAGCTCCAGGACAGAGGGTTATTACAGCTTTACTAAACAGTAAATATACTACACATCAAAAGGTAAAATAATTCAAGACACTTACGAGAAGGATAACCATCCGCACAGTGAGGGCATTTTCGGAACTTTGCATCGGAATAGTAGCTTTAGTTTGCCAGGGGCCACCAGACTTTTCTGGCTCTAGAATTCGAATTTCAAATTCATCAACAGTGTAAGTTCGTTGCAGGTCATCAGAAGTCAAATTCTCATGCTCAATCTGATGTCCACTTTCTTGATCTACCAAAGACGAAAGAATCTGATTTAACGGCTTGGTAACCTGGAAAAGAAGATAAACATCAACACAGAAGAAAAACGTGACAAGCAAAACACACCAAAACAAGACCCTGATTTGATCAGCTAAAACTGGTGAATAGGACCAACAAATGCAGGTGTTGACTAACAGAGAGTATTCACACCTAGAATCTTAATCTTCCAGAATTTAAGCATAATTTTTTTTACCATTTTATTTCCACAGTTGTGGATAACAAGCTTACAAAATGACAAACTAAGACATCAAATGAAAAGAGCAAAGCACACATGAAGGAGAGCGTTATCTCTATTGGTGAGTGGTACGCCATTTGAAAGAGGAACTAGAAAGCTAATGAACTTTAGTATTATCCACATGCAGTAGAACACTACCACATGCAGCAGGGAGGGGCACAGCATAGCATCAGGGAGGTGGCATAATCTTTTGTCAACCACAAAAGAGATAAATGAGGCAAAGTTAGCAAATACTCACAGGAAATGAAACAATTATCGGATACAGATTCTTCTCCGCAAAATAGGTAACTTGATGAGGAGTGCCCTTTAATGGCATCTGAATAATAAAGAGTCACTGTTAAGGTAAGTTCCAAAGCTCAATCACAATACAACTGGTAAACCAATAAGCAGCAACTGACCTTCTGAACAGGCCAGTAATTATCGTAGTTTAATCCAGATGGCAGCTGGCATATTTTTAGAAACCCCTATCACAACAGAGCAAATATCATATCAGGCAAATGGCGCAACCTAGTTCAAAAAGATAGCGCCAAAATAGAGAATATAACCTGAGAGGTAACATAAATAAACCCATGATTGCAATTCACATTGTGGAGAACTGTGAAAGCGGCAATGGAACCATCACAGAGCTGCCAGAGAAACAGAAACTCGATTACTCTGTTATGATATCAAATCCATCAAGTAATTGGACAAGAACACATTGGCTTACAATAGTTCATAGGAACTCGGTGCCTACGTATTCCTTATCAGTCATTATGCCATTGCGTAAAAGTATTTCCAAACAATCACGAATGAAAAAGCTTATAAGATGTGCAAAGGTGAGGAGAATATGAATGCAGCAAACCAAATGGCTAACCTGAGGATGAACACGCAGACGCTCCCTGAAATTCATAATCCAAGCTGGTCTCATTCCAGCAAGAAAAAATCCCTGATGCCCACCAACATTTTTAAAGATGGAAATACGAGGTAGGGCATTTCCCTCAGAGTTATCCCCTCGTGTGTGCATATCCAATGGAATGCGCAGAAACCTTAAGTTTCTCAACCTAGAAGTATTAGCACTGTCTTGAGCAATGATATCTTTTCCTTCATCATTTTTAACATTTTCTTGATTCTCAAAAAGATAGGCATGGTAACAAAGAATTGTTCCATCAGTCAATATTCCAAATAGAAACGGACGGCTATGCTTTCCACACCAACGGTGCATAGCTAGTTCAGTAATCTTCATATTATGTGCATTCTCTTTTCTTCCCTGGCCAGCTGAATCATCGGGGATCTTTTGAACTTTGTAAGGACCCTCCGGCGATTGTTTGACAAAGGCATCCAGAAGATTAGCTTTCCCAGAAATAAACTTTTCCACCGAAAAAACACATTTAAAATTAGGCACATCAAATATTTCAAGGGTTCCATTGTCATAACAGACTATACAATAAATATCATCATCATGAGAGATCCCATCTGATCCATCAATGGCCTCGCCAATGCCACTAGAGAGCCAAGCATCAGTACTGGCCTTCCGAAGCCATGGCTCAGGACCCCTATCATGATAAAGAGTGCAAGCAGTAATTGACTTCCTTGAACCTTCGAATACTGAAGGGTTGGTGATGGAAACAGTGCAGCTAGATGGATCTGCAAGTTGTAGAATACAAGAAGCCCTAGTTAGCAATTAGTTAATAGAAACATAAGATGACGATTTATGCAAGTAATGCGAGGGACAACCGATATTTACAAAAATAAGCATTCCGAATCTACAGTGAGCTTTTTAAGTCTACATTTTAGGTAGATAAAGATACTGAATCTTGAACACATACCACTCAACAAGATACAGCACGATTCTCCAGTGGAACTAGCAACTACAACAGAGCTCAATAATCAAACCTCTTAACCATATCCAGGCACATTTGTGTCACCTCAGACAAAGTTAAGGTTACAAGCAACTTAACAGGAAAAGGAAGACACACATCAACAGCCAAAGCATCCAGAACTGAAGCCATAACTATCTATATAACTGCTAAGCATCATCAAGAAAATACAAGATCTACCAAATTTACAAGGCTTCTGCAGCCCCTCTAACTTAATACTTAAAGAACCTCTGCCTCCTAACTTTCTTATATTTTCTCAAAGGATTGAAGTCTTTTGGGTGAGACCGTGAGACAAAGGTGAAAACCCCACAGGGCTTCAAAGGGATTTAACAAGAAAGGGTAGTTGACTTTCTCTCTGGAGACTGGAAAAGGCTATGTCAACAAGGTGCTCTCGAGGAGCTTAATAAAACGTGATAAACAGCAGATTGTATTTATTAATTACAAAAAGAAAAGAAAAACATGGTGCATAACAGCTAATTCACAATCTTTTTCATGCATAAACTTCTACTTCTGTACAGCAATAAGCAATTTAGAATGCTTATAAGGTACCTCCAACAAGAAGCTGGATACTATCATCACTCATCTTCAGAAGCACATATGGATCAGCAATGGATACAGCTGATACAGTTGAACTGTCAGATCCTGAACCAGATACGCTGCTACTACTACTACTAAAATTTAGCTCCTGGGTCATAAATGAACCATCTAATATACGGGCACCACGACCATAGACCTGGATGACACGTCTCCTACACAAGAAAAGAAAAAGATTGCCCTTGTCAGATTAAATTTGTTTTCGTTCTGTAAAGCTTCCTAATGGCAACAAGAAAAAAGAATGACGACTTGTCAGCGCTCTTTTTATTGAGATCCCCCAAAAAATATTCACGCAAGTAAAACAATGACCAAGTGGCTCCCACGTTGTTAAGGTAAACAAGAAAATATTATCAAAAATATCCAGAAAGACCATACAAGTACGAATTAATATGTCTTTTCAAAGGTTATTTTCTCAGAAGATAATTGCATAAGTGAAGCAATTTAGCAGAAAAAACATGTAACCAATCAAGAGACCTTTTTTAAAGATAAGAAAAAATATGTCAATGTGGGAAGAGGACTAGCCATCAGCACCATCCTTAAAAAGAGTAATTACAAACTGAACCAATTCCTTTGCAAGACAGTCAAAGATTGGCATACTAAAGCTCCAACAGCGCCCATACATTGAAATAATGGTAACAATTATAGTTAAACAATAATAATAATGATAATTAAAAAATAATTAAACAACAAATAAACATAGAGCAGATCATATTAGTGGTCCAGCTATCCAAAACCACCTCCACGCCCTTGCCAAAAAAGACCTTTTCTACAAGGAAGCAAGAAAAGCAACCCGGTCTCATAGTAAACCCTGTGAATATTCAACGTATGTAGAAAAGCCGTTTGAGGGAAAATCCTAACATTCCAATTGAACCAAATGCACCAAAGAACTGCGAGCACATATTCCGCTAAAACAACTCTGACCCCTTATTTCTTTCAAAACCCAAGTAACTAATTTGCTAGACCACTAGTACATGGCTCACCAAAAACACAAAAGAGCTTAATTCCAAGATACCTTGCGAAATGCTATTGAAGAAAGAGATAAGAGGTAGTCTCTCCAATAGCCATACGAAGTACACAAATATATGGAGAGCCAACCCACATGCGTGTCTCTTTTGTAACATGTCATTAGTGTTAATCCTTTCCAAGGACATTGTACAAACAATTGCTCTAGCTTTATATGGCACCTTTTCCTAAAAAACTAGAATTTTTTTCTTCACCAAGGGGAAGTATATAGAAGACACCTCTGAAACAAACTTCCAAAGACAGTCATGTGTAGTTGTGTACTCTTTACTACTCGCCACGTCCCACCCATTACCTCGCAGCCCATACTTGCTTCTATGCTTGCTTCTGATGATTCTCTTTGGCGCTGAACCAATCAAGAGACCTTACAGCTCAATAATAATTGCAAGCTTCTTGGAGGAGAATTGAACAAAAAAATTGACCAGTGATAACAGAACCTTGGGTTCAGACATTTTTTGAGGGTAATAAAGAGGAGAATTTCGCTTAAGCATAGACTAAGAAATCACATCCATAAAATCGAAGTCATGTGAATATTGAAGGACATTACCTGCCAAATAAATTCCCTGCAGCTATCGTACTTCCTTGAACATAATAGTCAACAGTTTCAGTAACTTCCCCAAGAAGATCAGCTGTCTCAAGGACCTAAAAGGAAGAAAGTTTCAATAATGCCAAGAAAACAACATTTCAAAAATCTTCAGATACTTGATAAATACACGTCACCATCACAAAACATTTAGGCATGCCACGGATAACTCTTGCAGAGTTTTAGAAATAGACATGTAACGGATGAACTATCCCTACCAAGCTCTACGCCTCTACCTGATACCAAGCAAACACTAAAATCTGTGCGGTCACACAAAGGAAGAAACTGGCGAGGCCACAGGGATACAGGAACTTCATCAGAACTCACCTAGCATAGAGTTAAAACACATGTGCTTCCAACCTTTAGTGGGTAGCTCACTTGGCAAGGCTTCTGAGTTTCATTCTAGAGGTCCCAATTTTGAGTCTCCTCATGGCTACTAGAGGTTTTCCCAGGCATTAACTTCAGGGCCCATGGGAATATGGGATTAGTCCGCCAAAGCCTGGATTGCTATCTAAAATACAATTGCTTCCAAGGAACCATACAATTTTGTTTTTTCAAGATAACATGGGTATCCATAAAATTTACTCAAAAGTTACTCACTTACAGAACCACGGAGGAATCATCACTTAACTCAAGCAAAAATAAATTACAGAAGAAAGGCACGGGAGAGAACTATCAAAGTTTACTATGAAGTTCAAGATGGTTGGTGTTTTTTTAAGGAGAGCAACTTACCATTGTACGAGCCTCTAAACTTATAATCAAGTATGCATGATATTCATCCTCCTCGTTTGCTACCTTTGAAGCATCAGAATTATGGCTGCGTGAACTTTTGTGATAAACGGTCCAAATCCCTTTAACCGCAGGCAGCTCAACCTTAAGGTAATTCACAAAAAGGAACTCTATTAAAAGATAGCACCATGTACCATGCAGAAGACACCTGCAGTAGAGGGGAAAACTCTACTAGCTAACAATAATCACACCACCTACATGAACATCAAAAGATAACAGAGGAAAAAGGACAAAAAACCGCTTCAATGAAAATAGCAAGCACACACCTCAGTAATCATTTCCGGGCGAATAGAACGTTGAAGAACACAAAGAGCACCATTCTTTCCGTGACCAGAGCAGCAGACCTAGAAAGAGAAGTAGCAATCAAGAGGTTGCTAGCGCCACAAGTGCAGACATGATATACCATCAGGAAAGAAAATAAATGGCTTCTAAAGATTTTCCATCATGAAAGAAAGAATCGGATACTTTCTTTTACAAAAGCAAGATACATTAGAGAACATAACTAGTTTTATTGGACATCGTCCTCATCATCAACATCACCCTTGCATCCAAAGGCTCATACCAAAGTGAAGTAAAGGCTCATACCCGGCGTTGGTTGGGCCTCGTAACCAATGGTCTAACGATCACAATAATGATTAGTTCATAGATATAAATGTTGAAGCGGAAAGGGAGAACTAGAAGATCTAATCAAGATCAATTGTGATCCAAGTTGATTTTTGTACAGCCTTTAATTTCTCGATCAATTACATGTTTCATTAAAGATACCGATGTACTTGAATTTCGCAATATATCTTACAGCAAACAGATTTTATGCTACAACGTCAGAAAATGACTACAAAGTGAAAAATAAACACAGAGCCAGATGCATCCAAAACCCATCCGTCGGTCAAAATAAGCTGAACAACTCACCAATTCATAGTTACTTTGCTTTGATAGTCCCACAGCATTCAGGTTTGCATTAATCCTTAAACCATAAGAGAAATCCTTCAAAGGCCCAACATTTATCAAAGAATCCCTCACAGCAAATGAGAAAGACTTCTGCAAGTTATCAAGAAAGCGCATGGGTGAAGCATAGATACAGAAAAGGTGAACTAAAAGTTTAAGAACCAAAAAAAAATGCACTAAGAAAAGCACATATAGATAATTGTATGAAACCACCTTTAAAGACAGGTGTCTTGTGAAAAACTACCTTCGAAAAATGATTTTGTACCAAACCACTTTCAATGCAACTTTTCTTTGTAACCACCAAAACCCATAAAATAACAAAAAAATACCCCTCATTTGTCACCCTAGTTGCACTCCTCCCCTTTCTTTCTCCCTCTTGCTGCCCCACGATAAATTTTAAACAAAAAAATAAAAGAACAGATTAATAAAAGAAAACATTATTAAAATTTGGCCATTGGAATCATTAAGAATTTCACTAGCCAATGAATGCAGTGGATCCACATTTAAAGGATTTTATCTTAGGGTAACAAGTGTGCTTACTGCTACGTGCAACGAAAAAGAGATTTTTTAGCGCATAGCAAACATAGTTTGGAAATGGGAAAGAACATAGTGATGTGATAGAGGAGCTTGCTAGTTAGCTGCTGGTTGTAGAGCATGTTCAGTTATCACTTGAAGAAGATAGTCGATTATGGGTGGGGAATTCATCTGGTTTCTCCTGTAGCTCATTTATGGCTCGAATAAATGGCCCGCTCACCCACTCGTTCCCAGTAGTGGATTATGTATGGAAGTGCAAAGCACCCCTAAAGGTCCGTGCCTTTTGCTGGACTATGGTATTGGATCGGATTAACACTAACGACATGAGGCAACGGCGTAGACCGCGGATGACACTATCTCCAGACTTATGTGTCGTGTAGGAGGAGCTGTGAAATGGGGCCGCATTTATTTCTTCACTGTGAGGTGGCTCTTTCTCTTTGGCATAGACTATTCCAATTAGTAGGAGAGGTTTGGCTTTCTCCGCGAGAGTGATTGATTTCTTGATGATTGGGTATGTCGGTTTTGGAAGGCGTAGAGACAAGCTGATTTTGTGGCGATGTATTATTCTCGCAATTTTTTGGTGCATTTGGCTAGAGCGTGACAATCGTGTTTTTGATAAGCGTTTTCATACTATTGATTACATTTGGGGGAGGGTGGAGTTCTTAGCTTCTTTGTGGGCAAAGTCGGGAGGGGCTTTTAAAGATTATCCACTTTCAACTGTACAACGCAATAGGCGTTCTTTGTAACTCCTTGTCACTTAATGAACTTGAAGGACGTCTTGTCCTTTGAGGCTCATTTGACATTTGTTTTATAAAATTTATTTTTCTATCAAAAAAACAAATGATTAGCCACTCAAAGGATATAATGAACAATGGAATTACATAAGATAGCAGTCTCGACAAAGGTCTAACCCCCTTTAGAGACGCCAAGTCTGTTTTAAACCACAGTAATGCTCATAAAGGAAAGCAATCAGAATGTACGGAGAAGGCATCTGCCGAAAGACTAGAATTATAAAGTATCGGACATGAGCACTCACCAGTGCTGAATCTGCCTTGTTAGGAGTAGAACCATACAATGAAAGCTCCTCCCCGCCAACCATATCCTGCAGAGCATCCGAAGACGAAAGACGAAGCCGTTTTGCTGATGGAGCATCACTCTCAATATCCCCCACCTGCTCAAAAGGGTGAAGATTCATAGCATGTCAAAATTTGTTTTGATTACCCTAATAAAACTTTTCCACTGAAGTCTATATTACATTGTCCTTTTTGGCACAAAACCATCCTTTTCTTTACCATTCATACACTGACAAATTTCGTTACCATTTCATAAAGTACAACAATTTCAAAGCAAGAGTTTTCAAACCACCTCTTCTTTTAGGACAGATGCACTCGCAGAAGTGTACTGCACCAGCATACTATCTCCCAAGCGGCTGCCCAAAAAGAACAAAGAGTTTCCTAGTGTTGTGATGCTCTGCAAAAAGTCAGCAAATATGCACCAGTTAACCACAAACACTGCCTTATATATAAAAAAACAACACAACAAAGACACTAATAATATATGAAACAAAAGAAGCAGGTTACTAACCGACGTAAGAACCGAAGCTCTAGACTTCGAGAGATCAAGCCTCTGCACAACTCTATACACAAGAAGCAGAAGATTCAGCATATCCCCAAACAGCAAACAGCAAATGGAAATCATTGAATGCAAACCAATAACATGCTTTATCCGACAACAGTGGTGACATATATAGTAACAGGTCCTATGTATCATATATGAATATATTAACAGGAGCTTTCATGCAAAAGAGTACTTTGCATAAACTGGAACATGAAAACATTCCAACCCGATGTGTATGTACAACTTGTAGTGTTACATCACTAACCTTCCATCATAAACAATTGTTAGTAGAAGTAGTTCACCAGTTTTTGTTGACAGCATGGAGACATCGTTGGCCAACCAGGTTGCATGGGCAGCATCGAGCTCCACACTGAAACTTGATCTCGGCATCTCTTGACTGAAGACAAATAGGTGAGAATGCAAGCATTGAAAGCAAGCACATGAGAATATGTTCAGAAGAGAACCATACAGACAAGGCAAGCACCATATAAACATACATAATACTTTCACAAACAACACAGACTACCAAGAGATTTTTGGCAACAGCCACTATGGGAGGCTGCCCACACTCTGACCCCAGACCCTAAATATGAAACCATCAGTAGTGCTCCGCTGGGTGGCTGTGCTTCTTGTTGTTTATTCAAATATCATGGAAGAAGAACAAATTACATGTGAAACAGAAACTGATTCAAATGCAGCCATTTAATGAGACACAAACCCAGCCAGCCGAACAGTTAGCCTCCTGATGAATGGAATGAAAAGAAGAAGCGAAGTCTGATTTGGATGTCCTCTCTTTTTCGTGCAAGCAGTTCATAAAGATACTAAATCCTCTAGTTTGACTTAAAAAATGACTAAAAAACTTGCGAACAAGAGCAGCCAAGCAGCCCAGTAAGTTGAGAAGACAGTAGTACATAACATGTATGCAAGTCGACATGAACCAGTTTGACCCCAGCTGGGTGAGGTTTGGAGTCCAGTGTACACAACCTTTACCCTTCACAAAAAGCTAAAGAGGGGACAAAAGGGGCACTAACTAAATGAGATCAACACGCTAGGCTGGAACAATTCAAAATGCCTACAAGAAAAGTAAAGAATGCACAACTGTTGGGTGATATTTTTCCTCTGTTTACCAAACATTCACTGAATTCTTTCCAGCATATTTGAAAAATAAAATTAATTAATGTATTGCAACACTGTTAAACCTGAAGCACTTAACAGAATATACATAAACATATTTCTAAAGGAGCAACAGCCTATGTATAGTCAACTTTAAAGCTTTATCTACAGGGACAAGATGATCCTAGAGGAGAACTGTTACCTGCCATCTGCTGAAACTGCAAAACTGTTCACAGCCAAAGAGCACGACATTGACTGCCAAGCAAGAGAATCAAAGAATATCAACAACAAGAAGTTGATATATTGGAAGCTAAAAGAAGATATGACTATTCTTTAAACCAAAAATTGCGGCTCCAAGTGAGCAAGTAATAACAACAGAATAAAGCATAACCCAATAAATAAAGTAGCAATTTATTAGCCTGCTATGAGAATACCTGACTGTGATAATAAATAGCATTAGTGCTTATGGCAAGAACACCACCAATTGGTGAAGGCACAGCAAGTAGCTTGTATGCATCATGTGGGAGGTTCTGGTTGAAGACGACAAATACAACATGGCCTAAGCATATCAATACAGAATTCCAAAAGGAAACAATAAACAAAAAATAACATGAGTATCTAGGCTTTGCTTAACTAATCTCTTGGGCACTCAAGTTAACGACCGGGAAAACCTCCATGAGGAGACTCGAACTTGGGACCAAAATATTAAACAAAAGTACCCAGAACAGTACTGTTTCTAAGCCTTCTACAGCATGATAATGTGGAAATGTTTTTTGACACATAAGCATAGCACAGAACATAACCAATCATGTCAACGGAGTCAACCTTAACCGACAATAACCGCCTAAACCACAAGTTTTTGCTTGTCACGAATTCATGATATATGCAGGAAGAAATCAGTACGATGCCACGACTGAAGGGTACTACCCCCCCCCCCCCCCCCCCCCCC
>ONZK01000843.1:16172-38592 GCA_900322385.1 Pharnaceum exiguum | reverse complement strand
TTATGGGACATAAGGGTTCAAGTAGGGATTATTGGGGGCAATTTCCGAAGTAGGGATTATTCCTGGATAATCGCCCCAAGTAGGGATTATTGTGGGCAAAAACCCCTAAGAAAATCATTACAACATCCGAATTTTCAAATTCAAATCAACATAAAATCGAGATCAATATAATTAGTACTTTCATAATATATATATGACGTTTTCATAATTTTTTCAAATACAAAAAATTGTGTGAACTCGTTTTTTATATATAAGACTGGGTATAAGTGTTTAACCCTTCAAGTAAATATTAATGATCCATTTCACCTATTTTTTTCATATATAAGACGGGCTCTTCTCCCAATAGGTTTTGTGTAATCCATGGTCAAAATTGAAACACCCAAACAGATTCGACAATTATTTGAATCGAAGGGAGTTATATTCAATTGCACAAACCAAGTATTCAAAAGTTTTACCAAGTCCAAATGAAGTCATAAATTATTTTTAGTTTGTGAAAAAATTAATTTAATTTCAAAATCAAATCAAAGACAAAACTAAACAAAGCCTAATTTTTTTTATTTAAAAAAAACAGATTACTCTTTATTGTGTACACACACAGACACACTAGCAGAAAAACGAACCCTAACTAACCGCTAAAAACCCCAACCTGACAGACAAACAAAAGCAAAACACCAAACAAAACCCAAACCTTTTGTTCCCTCACTTCTCCCTCTCTCAATGGAAGAAGACCAACAACCACAACAAGAAAATAAAAAACAAACAATAGCGATAACATTATGCGAAGAGTGCAACAAAGAAGCATTCAAGTACAAGTGCCCAGGATGTTCCCGCCGCACGTGCAGCCTCACGTGCGTCAACTCCCACAAACAACGTCTTAACTGTTCCGGCAAAAGAGACACTACCCGTTTTGTCCCCCTTTCTCAGTTTGACGATTCTACCCTCACTTCCGGTACCCCTTTTACCCCTGGCTTTCTGGGTGTTTTACCATTTTAGCTTATTCTACTTATTTAATGATTTTCTTTCATTGGTCTTTTCTTTTTTTAATCATTCATTTCCATATTTTTTTTTTAGAATGTGGGTATATTTAGTTTTTCTTTTTAATGCTAGTTTAGCTAGCCGGAAAATGAACTGAACCGAGCTGAACCCGTTGCATATATGAGACTGTTGAGAGTGGGAACTGGGCATTAATGTTTACCCGATGAGTCATTAATACCCAATCTCATATATGAAACGGGTTCATAGAATTTTTTGTGGATATTTAATTATGAAAGTGCATAATGGCAACGTTTTTAATGACATGCAAATGATCACAAATTGGTTTCACTATCAAAACTAAGCATAGTTTACAACTTACAAGCTAGTGAGTTACGAAGAGCTTAATTGAACTGAACTGAAGTGCATTGTTTTTGAGAGGTGAAAGTAGGTGTTGATGGGAACTTGGTTGGTTTTCAGATTTTAATTTGCTGGAGGATGTGAAAAGGGTAGCTGAATCAGCGCAGAGAAAGCGCGTGAAAATGGGTGGTTATCCTCAGTTTAGGCTCCCTTTTCACCTGAAAGCCCTTCGGAATGCAGCAGCTAGGAAAGGCACGAAGCTCCTGTTGCTCCCTGCAGGGATGTCTAGAAGGGAGAGAAATCAAACGCGGTATAATCAAAGGTGCGTGACAGTCTCGTGCCACGGTATTGTCGTTGAAGTTTGATAGCAATATTTTATGGAGCTTTCAGATGTTTTGACTGTATATATGTTCCAAGTAGTACACTGTTGCTTCTTTTTGGTTATACTACAGCTGTAATTTTTGCTGGCTATGTCAGTGGGTATGGGTGCCGTAGTGGATTGAGGCTCAGAAAATGGCGATTGTGATTCACTCCGAGGCTATAGTATCTCTGAACCTTGGAATTTTGATTGTCATGAACGAAAAACTGTTGGGCAATACTCTTTTGGAGCTAGGACTTCTCATTCATGCCTGATTTCGGTAGTCTAATATATAGGGCTGTGAAGTGTACGAAATGGACAAATTCCCTAAAATAATACTCTCGCTTGATACAAAATCTTGACTTGCTTCTGCCCTGATATTGCTTATTGGCTACGAGGAACCCATCTGATTCAGTTTCTTCAACATTTCCCGTATCTACTGTTTGGAAGAACTACCTTGTGAAAGGTGCATTCTTAAAAAATGTGCTTTTGGAAGACTTTGCATAACCTTAGGATATGTGAACAATTTTTATGTAGTGCTAAACCAGCTTCGGAAAATTCTACTTTCCGGACTACCATCTTGAGCTAGTGGACAAACTGCCACTACAATAATCGTAAGTGGTGTGTAAGATGGATTTTAAGTGGTTTGTTTTCGTACACTGCTGTGTAACGGACACCCCACTCTTTCAGACCCATCAACACTAACAAAAAAAGCAATGCATGTCTGGCTTAAGGTTTCGCTAAGGATGGCACATTCTTTCTTTTTTCTCCTTTCCTTTATTACTCTGTTTATGGCCTAAGCTAGCAGTGACAGTGGTTTCACTTAATGGAACCATTGTCCTAAGTTTTTTGTTGTATGTTTCATGCTGCTTCTCCATGGGTAGTCTCACATTGTAGTTCCTATATCTAGTGAAGCTATTCATTTGGGCTGTGGTCATTAGTCTTTTGTAGCTGTTCACTACATATGATGATTTGGTTTTTGCTGTTTGTACCATGTACATGTCACATCAGAGTATGGTCCAAAAAAACTTTTCTTTTCTTTTGGTTCCGTGATATTATTTTGAGTATTTTGGTTGAGTAATTATTTATGCCGATTGTACCTCCATTTACATTACCAGGAGGAGATCTATCAACTGGACAATTGAATGGCGATTTCACTCTACAGACGTTGTCTTACTTGAGCATGGGTGAGTAGATTACAAGCTTTCCTCATGGGAATTCTATTTGATGCTTGGCTATATTTTTGCCATGCTCTAGCACTTTGTTTCTTTTTCTAGCTGCTTTAGTGATTGTCCAGTCTGCTCTGCTTTTTGTAGGATACCTGAAAGCACAACTTTGCGCTCTGTTGTTGAGAAGCATCTACAGCCTAGCCCGTGGAGGAATAAGTTGAGGAGATTTTGCGACGAAAATATGGATAATCTCAAATTCTTTATGCGCAAACATCACAAGGTTCATCTAAGTTCTGATTCTTGTGGCAAATCATGCCAATTTTTGAGATGTTGAAAGCCCTGAATCAGTAAAACATGATTTGATTGTACATGAGCTATAGTTATCATCTTCTGCCCTTCCTGCCAATTTACTTTTATCTTGTCTGATGTCTTCGGAATTGGTACAAGGACCCCTCCATGATTCTCAGTTTCCCTACACAAAATTAAACCTCCTCACAGGTTATGTGCATATTTGTGGCTTTAGGTTAATGTTCTTGTCTCATCTGTCTTCTTTATTTGTCTGTAGGGTACAAAGTCTCCATACCGTGAACTGGATCAGAATTATCCATTGAGCCAAAACTTTGCGGGTTTGGTTATCTTGGAATATCCAGTTATTCATGTTTACCTCTCATCCGATTCCTATGATTTTGAAGTCGTCAAAGATGTGAGGCCCCCTCCAACCCGGCTGGAAAACAAGGAAACAAATAGAGATGGTAGTTTAAGTCCTGTAGGCAAACATTTCAAGGAAGAAGAGATCGTTGAAGAGGAAGGGGCTGTTGAGCCTCATATAATAGATCTACTGAAGAATTCAGAAGCAAGTTCACATGAACAAACCTCAAATGGCGAGCGCCCAAATGACCAGCCGTCCAACAATATCGCGAGGTCTGAGAGTGAAGGCGTTGGGACTGGCCCTTGTACTATTGGCAATGAAGTGCAGATGTTAGACGCAAAAATTGATGATTTTGATTTTGACCAAGAATTAATAGATGCATACTCTTTCCTAATGGAAGAGAGTAACCCAGATGACTTCCTTGACTACAAACAGGAAGGTGCAGATAATGAGTTTGCTCAAACGGCCTTCCTAAACGTAGAGGAGCTAGAGGAAGGGGAGATCCCCGATACTTGATTAGTTCATCTCTTACACTAGTATGTTATTTTTCTTACTTGTTAGGCTATAATGGCCTGGTCCTAGGAAATTTTGTTTGTAAGTGCATCCTTCTATTCTGCCCTAGCACAGTCACATTGTCATCCTTCATGATGCAAAAGAAGGAAAAAAGTTTTGCTGTCCCTTGTCAGCTGATTTCTGTACTAAACAACATGAATATTTTGTGTAACTAAAGAGTCACGAATGGCTCTTTTATCTTTATTTACAATATACTAAGCTAGTAAGCTAGAAGGACCATTATTACAAATAAAAAGGCCCTGAGCATAAGCAGGAAATGCAGTACAATTTCAACAGACTCTCAATCTCTTCAATAAACTTTGCAGAGAACTAAAGCATTCACTACTCTCTAACTCATGCTCAAGAGCACAACTGGAAACGCCATGGCTTCCATATTCATTGAAGGATCTTTTCTTAGGATTATTGTAGCTTCCGAAAAATTTCCGCCGCTTTAAGGATCTTAGGACCAAATTGTTGTTTTCTTCTTCTCTGTTTCTCTTCGCACCACCATTTCTTATATCATGCTTAGGCTTTACCTCTGCGGGCAACAATTCGTTCAATTTCACAATACAAGTTTCTTGATCAAGTTTTTCTTCCATGACATTCACTTCGATATGCTTGACCTCTGCGGGCAACACTTCGTTCGACGTCACAACACACGTCTCTTGATCAGGCTTTTCTTCCTTGATACTCACGTTAAATTGCTCAACCTCTGCGGGCAATTGCAACTCTTGATCAGGCTTTTCTTCCTTTATACTCACGTCGATATGCTCACCCTCTGCGGGCAACACTTCGTTCGACGTCACAAAACGAGTCTCTTGATCAGGTTTTTCTTCCTTGATACTCATCACGTTAATATGCTCAACCTCTGCAGCCAACACTTTGTTCGATGTCACAACACAAATTTCATGATCATGTGCTTCTTCCTTCAGGTTAATGTCTTGGTCGAACTCACGTTGTACTTGAGGTGTAATGTCGATTTTAAACAGACCGCCGTCTGTCTTGTTCCTTGATACAAAGTATACCCTTGTAGGTCTACACCTCAGGTTTGTTTCGGTTGAATACTCCATTATAGATCTCGATCTGTTACTCGATCTCTCTTAGCTTACGTGATTTCTCTTACTTTCTCTTGCTCCGTATTGTTTGGCTATTAAACCTCTCTGGTGCAAGACTGCAGGGCATACGTCTCTTTTTATAAAGCACAGGAAAAAGAATACTCCGTAGAAAATAGGAAAGTCTAATTAGAATAGGAATTAAAAATACAGTACATAGTGGACACGTACTAGTATATTCGCACCGACTAAAAAATAAAAAAATACGAGTAGTAACTTTTTTTTTGAGAACCTGATTTAATATCTAAGCCTTAATTAATTAATGACACTGATAATCCAATCAACCAATTGAATAAAAAATAAAAATACAGTGATTAAATTTAAGGCAGTGTTTATACTTACCCCGTATACACTATATACTTAACTAGGGCATAAATATGTCCTCTCAAAAATTACCAAGGCCTTTATATTTGGTACAGCCAATGATACATTGGCATATTTGAAAGGGCATCAGCATATCCCAATAGTCTTTCCTAGGTTAAGTTTTACATCCTAGTAGTCCTGCACATCAACGTAACGCTATGGCTAGAGTGGGTGATTGTTTCCTAACAGATCTTGAAGATTTGTCAGACAATGAAGGAGAGAACATCTCTAACCGTGACATACAGTGTTCAAAAGATGAAGACCATGTAGTAGCCATATCAAAACTGAAGAATACAAAGCGTTACAATGATATAATTCAGAAAATAGAGACTGTCTTGCAGAAGGGTTATGATGAAATTTCTGATGTTTCAGAGTCAGCAGAGAATCCTGAGTATCAGCTTATTGTCGACTGTACTGATTTATCAGCTGAAATTGACGATGAGATTATCAGGCTTCATAATTTGGTACGTGACAGATACAATAATAAGTTCCCAGAGCTCGAATCACTTGTCCAACACCCTATAGATTATGCCCGAGTGGTGAAGAAAATAGGCAATGAAACTGATCTAACCCTTGTTGATTTAACAGATCTTTTGCCCTCGTCTGTTATCATGGTCGTTTCGATAACAGGTTCGACCACTATGGGTAAGCCACTTTCTGAAGATGTTCTGCAGATGACAATCAAAGCGTGTGATAGTATACTTGAATTAGAATTTTCTAGGAATAAGATCATCGAGTTTATGGAGAGGAGGATGAGGTGCATTGCACCAAATCTTTCGGCCATAGTAGGAAGTTGTGTTGCGGCAAAGCTTGTGGTAGCAGCTGGAGGCCTGAAGGACCTACAGAATATGCCTGCCTGTAATGTGAAGTGTCTAGGCGCGAAGAAGGGGAACTTGGCAGGGTTTTCGACTGCCACGAATCTGTCTCGTATTGGGTTTATCGCGGAAGCAGAACTGTTCAAGGGCGGGGTAGATGCTGGTCTTTTGGCTGACAAGTCTATCCTTGCAGCAAGAGTGGACTTCCAGGGAAGTGATTCAACAGGAGAGCGGGGAAGGAAGTGGAGGGAGGAGATCGAAAGGAAGACTGAGAAGAGAAGGGAGAAACCTCCTCCCAGGATCCCAAAACCTCTCCCTGTTCCTGATTTTGAAAAGAAAAAAAGAAGGGCTGGTGTAAGGGCTAGGAAGGCCAAGGAAAGATATGGCCTTACAGATACAAAGCGGCTGATGAACAGGGTGCAGTTTGGCGTGCCTGAAGAGAGTTCACTGGGGGATGGATTCGGAGAAGGATATGGCATGCTTGGTCAGGCCGGAAGCGGGAAAGTACGTGTTCCTACAGGTTCCACCAGCAGGCTGAAAGTCAATAGGAAGCTGAATCAGAAACACTATGGGAATGGTGGTGCTAATCCCTCTGGCCTGATTTCGAGTTTTGCATTTACCCCTGTTCAAGGAATTGAGCTTGCAAATCCACAAGGTGAAGCTTCACAACTTGCGAGTGGAACTCAGACTACCTACTTTTCTGAGATAGGCACGTTCTCAAGAATCAGTAGGACATGAGAAACTTCTCTTGGTTACACACGACTTACTAGCTAGTTGTTCTTGCTCATATAGTTCTTTTTGTAACCTCATCCTGTCTTTTCTATCAATCAATAATAACAGAATGAGAGTGAAAGTTTTGTGCTACCATCATACATAAGTAGGCTTCTACGAGTTCATGTTCTTTTTATATTCGTTTTTGACATCCAACTTTATTATTCACTATCTGGAAACAGTCTCCCGATTTTTCAAATCAGGTTCCTTCGGTACACCATCTGAGATGGGATTTATGCTGGGATTGTTGTTTTATTATTCACTAGTTCATAATTCTTAGGCGGATGTATATTGTCTGGGTGGCAATGTCATGGGACCAAGCAATAATGTAGAATGTCGAATTGTGGAAATAAGAAAGTAACTTGAACTATTGCATCAAAGGAAAGAGACTTCTTACAGTAAAACACGCAAGGAAAAAGGTACACTAATTTGATTAGTGCACAAGCAAGTAACTACATTTTTCACTAGTAGTTTGAGATGTGAGAAGGTAACTTGAGAACAAGACAACCAAACCACACATCAATGATCAATCTCAATCCAAAAAATACAAGAATAACCGTTTCTGTAGCATAAAATAAGCTTTATGGCTTCTGTGAGCAGGACTCTTTGATCCACTCGTCCATAAAACTCGTCAAGGGGAGAATGAAACACTGCTAAGTGACTTGTCAAGGATTAGCATTGTGCCATCCCTTCGCGCAAGGTGGAATACTCATAAACTCGTCGAATTCCTTCACATGAACATCACAACATTTCCACTGCATTTCGAAAAGACCATTACTCAGCAAATGATATAATTTGCTAAATGCTCATAGATCATACATAAACGGTCAGGAATAGAAATCTCACCCCCCTCATTCGATCATGGAAGATAGCAGGGCCAGGGTGATAACTGCATGCTTCATCATGATTAGTTAACTCTTTAAAAGTCTGTCCGCATCCCTTGTTCTTGCATATTTGAGGCTCATTGACGTCAACCACCTGTGGAACAGGAGCACTGACCGTTTCCTCTGCAGGGGCCGCTGTTGTATCAACTTGTTTGGGAGTAGAGTTTGAACCTGAAAAAAAGAGGTCCAAATCGCATGTGGGGTAACATATCGGTCCCAAGCAAAAGAAAGCCTAAAGATGAACATATAGAATGATTTACATTGATGAGCAGAGTAGCAGCCCAACACTACAGCAACTGGCTACAAACTAACAGAAGTTGAGAGACCGTCTCCGGACTATGAATCAATCCAGTTTCAAAGATTAACATAAAACTATTTGCTTTGACAACATCAAAAACATAAAGTTAGATACCATGGTCCGAGCAGAAAAATCCCTGCCTGCACCGAGGGCAAGCTTCTTTCGATGATGCAGCTGCAGTGTGACCAGTTACTAGAGTAGGAGCAGGAGTTGGATTCCTTGGACTTGGGCTGACCTTTGTGAGCACAGGCTTCTCAGTTGTGTGTTTTCCAGTCTTGCATCTACAGTGGAAACAGAAAAATGTGATCAATGAAACTCGACAAATTCAATGCGACTCATTGGTTTTTCAAGTGTCTACAAAAGCCTGCTGCACAAAAGTGTTTTGCACTAAAAGTTAACTGCCAAATCTCAAATCTTTCCTTTTAAGAAACCATGTTTACAATTAATTGAAGCTCAAGTTGCAGATATTCCATCATAGTCTTATGAGACAGTCAGACAGGTTTTCCCAAAAAGATTTGGTGGCCATCTTGGTTCCTGATGCTGGAAACAATAATGACCAGATTGACAAACTTCAGCTTATGACATCCAATTTAACATGTAGAGGGATCATTCCACAGATGTAATCAGATTACGTATGATTAGGAATTGATGGTACAGGAAGATAAGTGTGGGTAAGGCATGCTTCTAATGCTCTAGTGAGATCATTTGACATATGAAACTGAAGGTTTTGCAAAGGTCCATAACATCATACCCAGGGATTTCTAAAAACTCGCTAAAGTCATGGCTTCTTTTCTTGCAACAGCTCCATTCCTTCATTCCATCATGAAATATAGGCTGCAGGATACCAAATCAGACTATCAGAGGCTTAGAATGACAACAACACAAATAAAATAGCATCCAACAAAACTACAAAAAGAGGAAACACTATGTAAATGGACAGGACAATTGAGAATTATTTACTTACCCCCTGATAAAGGTAATTCAAGCCAGAAGAAACATTCCCAATCAATGATCATGCAGAAAAGAAGATAACATAAGAGTCAGCTCAATTTTAAGCATCTCAAACAAAACACCAAAAGAAGAAAACAAAAAAATAGTAAATTTGAAGTGACTTCAGAACAAAATGCACACAACTTGCAAAAGTCATCCACACGGTTAATGAAAAGTCGAATCTTTGTTAATGCCAATACTCTTTCAAAAGCACAACATTTACCACGATGAATATGATTTACTTCCCATCTAGAATTGATTGTCAAGTAAAAATGATTGGTTAACTTTGTAATATCGTAAACATCAAAAGGAATTACTAACTGAATTCCATGAAACATCAGAAAAGGGAGACAACAAAGGCGATCACTTTTCCAACTTCCACCAGACATATACTCTGCACAACTCCAGTTAGCGGAAAATAAAATTGTCGATTTGCCAGTTCTCACTTCTCACGCTGGTATCGAGTATCGACAACAATGCATCTAAAATGCCACAACATCTCATACAAGCGATTATCGCCCTTCACTCTACTTATAAACTACTTAGGTGGAAAACCGCCAGAACATAGTGCACATGATAACATATAATTCACCAGATTGTCAAAACACAAAACAAAAATAGCTCCAACAAAATTACACGATCATTAGAGGAGGATGTTCTTGGCATTGCGTCACTTAATGTAAGCTCTTGAGCTCCATTTAGACTCAATCCGCCAATTACCTCTGGTATAATTCATTCTTCTTCCATTCAATTCAATTTATTTTCGTTATTGTCATACATATAAGTATATGAATACATTCAAGTCCAAGCTCGCTTTAGTTCAGTTCAGTTCACTTCACTTCAGCTCGCTAATGAATGAACCCTACTTCCTTCCCTATTCCCGGTCTAACTTCCGCCACGAGCCACCACGCTCCTTACCTCATAGTCACAAAAATTCACCACTCAATCTACATTCATCAAAGATCCACTCTTTACCAAACATGGCCAAACTGGCAACACAACTATACATGAGTACAATAACTCTTCCCCACAGTGAACCTCAAACAACACAATTGTATGCACCCCTTTCATATGAGACAAAGTCATTAGTGATCAAAAGGGGGTCACTAATTAACTTCTTTTTTTGTCATTAATGACCTTGTATCATATATGAAACGGGTGCACACGAGTTTCGGTGATCATCCTAAGCACACTAACCAAACCAACAAGTCAATCAACAATTATTCTAAGTTCTCAAACCACTCATCACTTTTGCTTACTAAAAAAAACTGATCTTTCACCCCAAAATGGGCAAAATCACCACTAACTCGCTAACCCAACAAAAATAAGCAAAACCCAACAAGGGTAAACCATAACATAACATAATAAACACTTATCAACAAAAACAAAAGATACCCAGATGAGAAAAACAAAGGAAAAGCAATGGGTAAGAAAGAAAGAAGAGAGAGAATGGAGTGCATACAGAATAATGGTATCGACAAGAACCTTCTGGGTTGTCGTCAACAGTGAAGGTACCGTCGCACCCTATTCTCTGGCATCGAAGCTTCGCCACTTGCTCTGTCATATTCTTTTTTTACTTTTTTTTGTTTTTGTTGGGTTTTAGAGTTATGTTATGTCTCCTGGTGTTTATTGAAGCTCTAGTTATGTTCCCTTTCCACAGTTAAGACAGTCTAAGAGGTTTTTATACTAATTACCGTGCCGTGATGGTTATTGACTCTCATTGGTCACTCTGAATCTACGTGGATTTTTAATGGCCGTGTTGGGGATTATTGTAGTTTTTAGTAAAGTAAGTTTTTTAATTAATATATTTCACTTTATAATTCTTTTTATGAATTTAAACTGATAACACAGTTTATTTGCTTTGGTTGGTAGTCCTAGTTTTAAATTTTAGTTTTTTTTTTCTTTCCTAAAGAGAAAAAAATATGTCAATAATAGAGTGCAACGTCGTCTTGGCTTAGTACTTACTACAGTTAGGAGTAAGACTAAAGACTGAGACCACCCATCACAGGGGCGGAGCCACCTATTGACTTGTGGTGTCAATTAACACCACTTGAATTCTAAATGTTCCAAAATTCACACTATAAAAATAGTGAAATATGTATATATTTAACTCTTTAATACAATATGAACCCACTTGAAACTTGGATAAGGGCAAATAGTTATAAGTTTTGTGCTTTTGATTTGATTTGACCCCACTTAGCTTCAAGTCTGGCTCCGCCACTGCCCCATCATAGGCCGTATTTGGGTGATTATAAAATCACAAGATAGTATGAGCAAATAACAGATTTATGTGAAAGAAAATGACAAAATTAGTAAAGCATATTCAATTCTCCGTAGCATATTGTTGTGAGAGAGAAAAGACAAGATATGCAAAAAAGAGAGCAGATTATGGTTTTACCAAACAGGGCTTCTCAAGATTGAAGATCATTAGAAGGTGTACATGTTATTCGTATACAATACTTTTGCGACTAAGATGATGAGCACAGGATTATGTTCCAGAAAGAAACATTTGTAGCAAATTTGTACATTTCAATTCGTGTAGGGCAAATCTGAGAAGGTTACAATGGAAATTGACAGGTGAGACTGAGAACAAAATTTTCATGCCATACACTATGCTCTACAAAGGGTTAGGAGTTTTCATTATGTATCTTTGGTGTGTATACAGTTTATCGAAACAGTGATAGGGCGCCAATTTTGCACTTCCATGGCTTCTGCCAGGCAGACATCAATGAATGGGAAGACTATGTACACCATCCAAAGAATACAAAACTTGTGTAATGATATATATACACTGAAGTGCTCGACTCTGAAGCCTGTCATTGGATGTTACGGTGAATTCCATGTTCGTCACTATCTCTCTCTGCTGGCCTTCCAAGACAACTAAACACGTCGAAGTTCTAGTGATCACAACTTCCTATTATGTACTTCTGTCAGTGCAACTCTCTCCTGCAGTTTAAAAAACAAGAGTGGAAAAGGATCAACTCTACATCTTCATACAATTAGGGAAAGATATGGGAATTCACTTTAATGATACAAAGGACTAGCAAGAATTAGTTGCGGCTCGGCTTGGTTCCTCTTATATTAGCAATTTATTTATTTTTTATATTCTACTGAGCTAGCAACAAAGTACGAAAAGGAGCGAGGGGGAAAGAGAGAGGACCTCATTTTGCACTCCACTTTCAGAAGGAAACCAGTGCATTAGAACGCCAAAATGCATTACCGCAGGCATCAGCTTGAATAGGATAGGTGTAGTAACCTTCAGAGGGGGGAGGATCGCGTTACAAAAAACTCAACACCCCATAACTATGAAGGAAACTAGCTGCATGCAAGTAAACAAAGATAATACTCACCAAGCTAAGAGCAGTAGTCCCAAGAAGTAGAAGGTACATCTTCCCCTGCAGAAGGACAACAAAGTTATAATAATTACAGGAAAGCACAAAAAAAAGAAAGGCCAATGCAGTACAAGCTAAAAGCTGGGTTGCTCTAGAATTTAAACCTTCGCTGAAATTGACATAACCAGACTTTGGTAATGAAAAAGGAACCAAAATACAGAAGGCATATACTGATAGCTGCCTAGCTGGTTTGTTCCAACTCACCAGCTTACTAAAAACAGAAATGTAAAATAATCGACCTATACATGAGGACCGACTTACTCAAAAGCATGTCATAGACTGCAATGAGTACCCTAGTGTCTGAATAATGCTAATTGATCAGTATTGATCACCAGTAACTTTCAAAAAACAGCTGGCATACCACTATGCAATTCCCTAGAGAAAGCAGTGACTTCAATAGCTTGTCATAATCAAATCCAAAATAGGTATAAAGCTTTAAGCTACCAAACTTAGGAACTTGAAGAGCCTTTTTTAGCTATGATTGATGTACATGCATGTACTACAAACAACGAAATCCAAGGAGACCATACCTCAACAAGGTGAAGATTGGAAGCACGACTGAGGAGGACAAAAGCAAATTCTCCAATTTGAGCAAGTGATAGTCCAACCTATCCATTAGTAGATACAAACAAAAGTCACTAAGCGCAGTCTCTAAAGATGATCAAGCAGAGCAAATTTGAGCAAGGGAACTCACGAGAAAGGATGTCCTGATGCTATAACCAAATGCCTTAGTTACCACAGCAGCAACAGATGTCTTGAAAACTATAACCAAAATGACAGATGCAAGCAGTATGTCCACATGGCTCCAAAGGAAGTGCACATGTATGAGCAGTCCAATGCTAGATAGGAAAAGAGCAGCAAAAAGATTACGAATAGGCTCCACCTGCAATGTAAGACGCAGAGGGTAATTTAGTATCATGAGACTTAGTTTAACAGAATGGAAAAAATAAATGCTAAAGAACTTCCAATATCAAAACCAGAATGAGGAAATGCCAAAAAAGTTTGAAAAAACAATTTCTCTTTTTACTACTCCTCGATGACAACCCCAGGGCACCACATAATGTTGGCAACAGGTTCCACATTTTTTAAATAATCAAAGGCTCAAAGACATCTAAGCCTTCCTTTTTTTCTCAAAGGTCACAGCATCATACCTGTTCCAACGTGTGTTGAGCAAAGTCTGTAGTAGATATCATCACCCCAGCTACAAATGACCCCAATTCAAGACTTAGTCCCAGCTTATCGCTACACTGAAATAACATTAACAATTTGAATAGTGTTATGGAATAATGCAAATGGAGTTCAAGCATGCTTCTAAAGTCTACACATGGAAGCAGTGTCCCACTATTAAAAGTTTAAACCAATAGCAAAAAAAAAAAAGAGTTTAAACCAATTAACCCGTCATCCATCATTCCATCTATCTAAAGTTCCAAACAGCCAATCCCGATTCCGTACCAATCTATAAGAGTTGAACGAGACAGGGTACGGTACAATACAGAGGACAAAAACGAGCACGGGATTCAAAACTTATATAAATCAAAACAACAAGTGGGGTTATCTATGAAATATTTTAATTGGCTCATATGAAAGGAATTAGAAATTGAGCTAAATGGACATTTGGACTTTTAGAAATTCAAGTTAATAAACCAAACTGATACACTCTCTTTAACAAAATCAACAGTGCAAGTTACGCCATATCTTCATACTTTTCACTACTAAGATAATGGGTTCGCCCACTGTTATGAAACGGTTTCCTATAGTATTAGTACGAATTGGCTAGGTACGAAAACACAGTATCGCATGGCGAATCCTGCAAGGGGTACAAAACAGACGAACCCCGCTTCTACCTTCTTATTGCGTCATTCCACAAATATGAGGTATAGTGCATAAATGTTGTCCATAATCTCCTCCCAGGATCTCTCGTCATCATGTATAAATCAGGCTTGTGACGTTTGATAGTTAAAGCTTCAGAAGGAGGAGAGGTTGTACAAAAGAGAGGGGTAGGGGTGGGGGTGGGGATGGGGGTGGGGGTAGGAGGAGAGGTTGTACAAGTGATTGGGAATATAGAAGTACAAAAGAGAAATAAATAAAGCTTCCGGAGCTGTCTCAACACTCTAATAAAATACATTTAACTGCATAAACGTTAGCTATGTTATTGGACGATTTCCACAAGCACACCAACTGTACACAAATAAGCGTTCAATTAGCCCCAAAACGATAGAGATGTAACACAAGGTTCAGAAAATGACAACAATCCGTAGAGCAGTAGGGAATGTCACCATTCATTCAACAAACAGAAGAATATTTACTAAAGATAGAAAGAACAGAAAACAAGAAAATTCCAGCATCGTGATTGATGATACACATGATGGGAACCAGTATGTAAAAAGAAAGATTAGAAGCGCTTACCCAGGCAGACAACAAGCAGAATGCCACCAAAGCAAGCTGGTAAAGTTCATTTGTCTGGCAAACAGAATATGATTCCATTAGTGTGATTACCCACAATCCATTTCTTAAAACTTCATCAAATTTTTTTTGATAAAACGAGGCAAACTGTGTAGGATCAAGAGTACCAGACAAGCAGGTTAAAATTGAGATAATTCAGACAAGTTGTTTATGTATCTGAAGGAAGATCCAATAATAACTAAACATGATTTAGAGGGGATGGGCAAACAGACATGTTTCTCCGAAGTACTTGCAGTGGTGAAAGATAAAATTCCAAAGGCTTGGACCATATTTTCATCTTTCATGTAAGAGTTGCAAATTGCAACCCATGTAGCTACATTGTTTCTAGTTCGATTAATTGATTGTGTGGAAGTAAGTACACCAAAATATTGAAGAGGCACTTTTACATTTTCTACTGACTCACAGGTAACACTCCTGATAAATTGACTTGATGACCTCATCCATCTTGTCACAAGGTAGAATCAACTAGGATATATCCACTTTCTTACATCATTACCAATTAGACAAAATCTTTAAATGGCATCAAAAGCTCGACTTTGCTACTTTGTCCTGCTCCCAGAAGCTTCTAAATTACATCTACATCTAACTCGTGTTGATATGGTAACTCTCAACATCATCCAATAAAAAACACTATGGTCAACGACCGCATCAAGGCTATTGATGTCTCTCTGTATCTACATATAGAGGAAAACGATGTGTACATTTTGACCACCAGACCCAAGAGACCGAAAGAGCAAGGGGATACATAGGGTTCACAGCACTCAGAAATGTGATCTTTCTCTATAAAACACAAATCAATTTTTTGTACCTAAGAGACTTGCATCCTGCATTATCCCAGTAATCATGAACAGAACAAGCCAGTTCATACAGTGAAAATGATTGCTCACCTGAGATGAAAGTTGTATCATCAGCTTGAGAAAACGTGGAATGAATGACCAGGTTAATATATATGCTGTCGTGAGGTAAAGAGACAAGACCACCAACCTGAAATTAAATAGGACAAGTTCAAGAAAACACTACACTGAAGGACAAAAGGATACATACTTTTGGAGACATACCAAAAATGGCCTAGAGGTCAGTAAAAATTCTGAATCAATCAAAAGACAAAAGAAAATACAGAAATTCAAGAAGGAACATACACTCTTCCCATAGAGAAAATTCCGCGTAGAACACCACTGTTACCACCCAAAACTGGAAGCAGTGCAAACAGTAACCCAACAGCACAATCCTGAAATCATGCAAGATCAAACCACTTGCCAAAAGAAAATGGAGAGGAAGAGCATGAAAATTTTCAATATAACAATACCTGGAGGATAAGAGTGCCAATTGCGACCTGGCCATGAAGAGCATTGTTGTAATTTCTTTCTACCAAGAATTTCACCACCTAAACAAGAGGTTCAAAAAGTCAGCAACAGAAACACCCCCCTACACTGAAGAAGAAATCTTTGCTCCAGCAAATGATGACAAGGTCATACCACAGCAGTAGAAGACATAGATAGAAAAGAACCAACAAACACGCCCTCAGACAGTTTTCCACCACATATCTGCAGGAGTCATTGTAGATCAATTCAGTATATCGCCACATTAAGTTTAAATCGTCTTCTAAACAGCTGACATGAAAACCAACCAATTTACCATAGCAGTTATGCCGCATAAAAACATGAAAATGGCAATCTGTAGCATTCCTCCAAGAACTGCAACAGGTCCTACTGCTCTTAACTGCATCAATATACCGGCTAATTAGCCACTTCAGCAAGAAGTGAGGATCACATGACGGTAGATAACAGACAAATTTGAAAAATGATGTGAGTGAATGCACAAGCCATACCTTTGTCATAGAGAACTCCAAACCCAGAGCAAAAAGAAGGAACACGACACCAAATTGTGCAACAGTCTCAACCTGCAACAGCCAGAAAGCCAACTCTACTAAGCATACATGTGTGACTGCACTTACACAACTCAAAAACACAATGGTGCATCCGTAAATTGCAAAGAAACAAATTTAATTTAATAAAAGGTGATTTCCAAATGTAACCACTGCAAATTGACAAAGCCGAGCTGTGTCTTATAATGAAAGGCTAAATACATTGCAATACATGAACCTGACAAACTTTTGTAATAGATAAGAGTTCTGGGAACAAAGTTGTCTAAAGTATGCCAAGACCAGGTTATTCATTTCCTGAAGAAAACGCCCCCTCCAACCCCATACTTTTCCTCTTTTATTCGAATGGAAATCGACTCCAACAAAATATGTGGAAGAAACTATTTCAATTTGAATTAAAACCCCACACCCGCCCACCCGTCCGGACACACAAACACACCAAAAAAAGAAAGATAGAATGGACTGATAGAAGCAGATGAAGAGTGCAGGCTAAAAGTAATATGAAGACACAAAAGAAATACAGTTTCAACAATTGTAATGCGCACTCCTTTAGTGGAAACAGATATTTTTGTAATGGAAAGAGAAATTTAACACAGTTATGCTTCACAGTCACACACCTGAACCAATTCACTTATGCATTTTAGACCTCCCGGTCCAATGATTGAACCTGCAAGCAGGTAGCCAACAATAACCTGTATTCGTGACAGCAAATATGGTTAAGAACATACAGATAGCACAGCGAATTCCAGTGTAACCAAAATTAAATCTAGCCTGGTGGGAATATAAAAATCGCCGATAATTGGGAACAATGAAGTAGCGTCCAAACAGTAATATACAGCCAAAAGAAACAACAACATCCAGCCAATAAGCGCATAGAAGAAAAGTACCGGTTGTCCCAAACAGGAGAAAATAATGCCACCAACTGCAGCAGCAACAATCAGCAATACCAAGTCTGAAATCAACCTATCAGTCAAACAAACTGGAAGTGTGAACAACAAGGTTTTTAGCCAGTTTGATTTAGTCCAGGATCACCTAAAAGTTCAAAATGACACTGAAACTGGTATTGAATTGAGGTACACAATAACATCTTCATTTCGACCAACCACACCCAAATTTGTGACTTATTGCACAAATTAACTTTGAGGAAGAAGTAACAGTGGTTAAAAAAAGTATATATAGCTGATACAGGCAGCTAATAAATATTACAAACCTGAAATCTACTTGAAGAATTGGATATTTTGATTTTTTGTTGGACATCACAAACACATTATCCTGCAGAAAGACAATAGAATACACAAGTCATAAACTATTTTAAATGGAATTGTCAATATAATCCTAGGCATAATTATCCCACTAGAGAAAGTTCATGTTCGCTGCACCTTTTTGTCTATCAAAGTTGTGGTGTCATCACTATCCTCAGATTCCATGGTGAAAACATCTTGAATCTGGAAGGGTTTTGTACCACTGTCATAAACCACGTTCAAAATCAATATACAAGTCAATATCACAAATACAATCTTCATGATCAGATCAAATGAGAAAACCCAATAAAGGATCAATTGGATTCATAGGTTGAAACATTTATTCATGCATCAAAATTCCTTATACTCCCTTACTTTGTTTCACCACTGTCATTCTTGGCTTTCTCGTGAGATCCTTTTCTAACAACTGTCTCAAGCTCCGCCTGTGAAGAAATCAGTAAAAAGATTGATTAGCAGCCATTCTATTAAAAGAGCCATGACATTCCTCAAACAACACAATGCATTATGAACCTGCAGCAATTGTTAAATGATCACATCACTGTACATATGAATGATGACAATTTGAATTTCATGGAAAGGTGTTTAAGAACTAAACCGTGATCTAAGTCTCTAGGCAATCATACCGCACAGCAGAAGGAGGCGGCTTGGAGACTTGATTATACTCAAAAGTCAGAACTTACATAATCAAATGACAAATCCTCATAACTCCAGCACCAACTTGATGCAACAATCTACGTCTTGAAGCATGGTCAATAAAAATTCTTTAGACCTACACTCCCTACTTCACCAGCACTGTAGTCCAGTTCAGTTGAAATTTAAACCCTACTCCATACAACAGCCACAAACCAAATACTATGAGCCCTCAATTTCAACTACATACTACGGCTTTCAAAGAGGGCTGAAACAATTATTTATACATTCTTTTGAGTACAATCTGAAAAGGTAACGTCGCACAACGAGCTGTATTGCAAATAGAAATTTCATAAAAACAAATTTCTTCAGCACTAAAAACAGGGCCGGGGTTTAGAAAAATTGAGGACCTACTTGTTGGTCAGCAACGCTGCTGTTGAAACTGCTTGCATCAGAACCTGACAAATATAGCATTCATAAACATAAGAAACTGAGAGAGAAAGAAATAAGGGGAGCATAATGTATGTTCTAATTTTCCTTTTCTTTTTTATTGTGTGTGAGGGTGGGGGATATGGGGGCAAATCAATCACTTCAAATAAAATAAATTGAGTTAAAACTCCAACCACAATGGAATAAATTGGACGACATTCACAGGATCCGCAAGTTTCATACTTTCTTACATATATGTAGGATTCATATTAATCCACAAAGATATGAAGAGTATTCCATAATACCATCACAAGATTTCACCATCGACAACAACAAACAACAAAATCGTTCATCGCACATCACAAGATTTGACCTTTTTGAAAATTAGAACTATTAGAATTGGCACAAGTGACTGAAGTGAGTGAGTATTCATTGGTATGTCTACAACTACAAGCCTCTATGAGTCATGTGGCCTATCGGAAGCCTGGAACAAGTAGTAGCTGTATTCACACGTTTGCAAACACAGTTCTCAGCTGCCTCATTCGATTCAGTGGTTACTAGGAGTTATTACCCTATAATATTAACCCCAAAGCAAAAGATTTGAACTGAACAAGTATTACCCTTCACCCACATTCACTTCTACCTCACCACAAACCAGGCCTAAACTAACACTCCCCATTAACCCCATAATCTTAACCCCAAAGCCAAACTAACATCATATTATAAAAATCATAATCACCCTCCTTCGACGTTACTCTCACGACTACAGTTGCACAACCCTGATTACCCAAATTCACTCCCTTGATCAACCAACTCAAATCTTCAAATTAGAGTCCCGCGAACATACCACCTACACCCACCCTCACATACCGCAAATTACTTCATCACAATCAAACAAAGTGCATATCTACCCATTCATATTAAATCCAAGCTAAACATAAAGCCCCAACCTTTCTCCAGTTCTCCATAAGATGACTTCATACTCCCATTTCACTAACTTAAAACCCTTCACCTAAAACATCACATTTACTCCAATCAAACAAAATACATATCCACTCATTTACATCCATGCAAAGCTAAGCAACAAAACTCAAACCCTTCACACAAACAAAACTAACATACAATCTAAACAAAAGGGTCTTTTTCGCACCCATTAACATTCATGCAAAACTAAGCAATAAAGCTCAAAACTTCCACACAAACAAAACAAAACTACCTTACAAAATAAACAAAAGGGTTTTTTCACTACCCATTAACACTTATTAAGCAATAAAGCTCAAACCTTTCACACAAGCAACTACAATTCTACACAAATAAAGGGTTCTACTTTTCTTTCTTTTTCTCTCACCATCTATACCCATTAAACATTTATGCATACAACAACAACAATAACCGAGTGTAACCCACATTCAATAACCCCGTTTATGAAAACTGGGAGCTTGTTTTCGAGATTGACCCTAAATGCATTAAAATATGGACTTCCAACAACTTCACTAAAATTAAGTAAGTACTATAAGGCTTTCTTAAACATTTATGCATAGCTAAGCAATAAAGTTCAAACCTTCCACAACAACAACAACAACAACAAAAACATTAAAACAAATAAAGGGTTCTTTTTTCCTACACATCAACATTTATACAAGCTACAATAAAGTTCAAACCTTCATAACAACAACAACAAAAGCTAAAAACATAAAAACAAATAAAGGGTTTTTTCCTTCTTTTTTTTTTAAACTACCCATTAACATTTACACAAAGCTAAGCACTAAAGCTCAAACCTTTCACACAAAAACTACCATGAAATATTAAAAAAGGTTTATTTTTTTCCACTAACCATTACCTAAATACTAAAGTTCAAACCTTTCACAACAACAACAAATGCTAACAACATAAAAACAAATAAAAGGTCTTTTTTTAAACTACCCAACAACATATATCCAAAGCTAAGCAATAAAGTTCAAACCTTTCACAACAAAAACCAGAGCTAAAAATAAATAGGAAAACCCAAAATTAAAAACTGGGTTTTTGAAAATTTCATACCTTCAGGTTGATCATTATCAGAAAACTCTTTCTCCAAAACATTACCAAGCATTTTGGCAATAGTACCCTCACCCTCAGGAGGAGTTGAATTAAATATATTATTCCCATAAAATCTCTCTCTAATTTCCTGGTCAGATCTTGCACAACTACATAATAATAAATCCCCTATTTGTACTGCTATTACAAACACTATAATAATTACTAATTTTTGTTGGCTCCTTTTTGCTGCCATTTTTTTCCTTTTTTTTTTAAAAATTAATTCTCTCTCCAATTGGGATCTGGGGTGGTAGGAGAGAGAAAGGAGTGCGAAAGGAGAAAAGTTTGTGAGAGGAAATGAAATGAATTGAAATTAATTTTGTGGGTTTTTTGAATTAGTTGTATTTATTGGGTTTTCTCATGTGTGTTAGCGCGGCTTTTCATTGGTTGATTGACTTAATTCAATTTTATTTTATTTGATTTTCCTTTTTTATTTGGGTTTGGTTGTTAGAATGTGAAAAGACAAGACAACTGACGTATTATGATGTTTGATTTTTTATAGTGATTTTTGTTTTAAGTTAATGATGATAGTGGATAGGAGGGTGAGATTAGGTAAATGAGCACATGTGTAGAGTTAAAAAAAATGGAGATTAGGATGCCTAGATGAGGAATCTAATGACATTGTGATGTTAATTTGTGCTTGGAATAATGAGGTATTTTGATGTGACTTTTGATGATTGTTGGTGTGAAAAGTCAGCATGATGATGGTAGAGTGCTTGAGTTCATCTAATTTGTTTGTAATGTATGTTTAGTTTTAGTTTTTTTTTTTTTAGTACAATTCGTTGTTTTGACAAATTTAAAAACATAAAAAATCACATTGTAATGAGTTAATGAGTTTAATGTATGTATAATCATTTCCATTCTTTTAAGTGGTAAGGAACCCACATATTATGGTCGGAGGGACTCGAACCCGGCCAACTCGGGAATTCGAAGGAGCAATCTGTCATCTCGAGTTCTCGACTAGGTGCTCCACCCCCCCCCCCCCCCCCCCCC
>ONZK01000843.1:0-13644 GCA_900322385.1 Pharnaceum exiguum | reverse complement strand
TCTGTACTGCAGGTGAAGACGGGATCTTTTTTTTATTTTTTAATTTTGGAAAATCTTTGCCCATAGAATAGTTCATTGTAAAGAACAATGGATCGCCCGCCACATGATTACGCAGCACAATCTGCTGCGATGGCATACGCTCAGCAGCAGCAGCAACAGGCACCCAATATGCCAGGACAGCAACAGTTTGGATTTCACCCACAACACCAACAATATCCCCCTTCAGTCCACGGCCCGCCTTTCCTACCTCAACATCCATCTGCCCAACAATACCCTTTTCCGCCCCAGCAACGCCCTCAACAACTTCACCCTCATGCTGCACCCCCTCATTTACTTCATCAGCAGCCGCCTCAAGTTTTCCCCCCTCATATGCCTCCTCATCACATGGCTCCAACTTTTCCGGGTGGCGGTCCATATGATTCAGCAGCCCCACCACCAGCTCCTCCCCCTCCCGATCCTGAACTGCACAAGCGTATTGACAAGCTTGTAGAGTATGTTGCCAAAAATGGTCCAGAGTTTGAAGCTATGGTATGTGAAAAAGAGCACGGGAACCCAGCGTATGGATTTTTGTTTGGCGGAGAGGGTCATGGTTACTATCGTTATAAGCTCTGTTTGTTTACCCGCCCTCCAACCCCTTTTGGTCCCGCTTTCCAAACTCCTATGCATGGGATGCATCCATCTATGAATCCTGGGGCTTCTGGTACGATGCTGGGCCCTCCTCCTCAGATGCATCAACCTCCATTTCCACATTACTATGATCAGCAGCAGCCTCAAATGGGTCATGGACGACCAGATTATGATCACCCAAAGTCCTTCAGAGGCCCCTCTGCCCCTCTTCCTCCTGATGTTGCTATGGAAATGAACAACGTGCTTGCTAGCCTTTCTGGTACTAAGGAATCAATCAAAGGTGCTAAGGCGTGGTTTATGCAGAGAGCTTCTTTTGCACCCTCTTTGGCTGAAACTTTAAGAGATAGAGTCTTCGCTTTGGAAGATTCCGAGAAGCAATTGCACATAGTCTATCTGGCCAATGACATACTCTTTGACAGGTATACCTTCCTCTATACTTCTATTATGAACAATCACCTCTCGTCATAACAGTGACTGCGAATTCTGTTCACATAGTGTTTGTCTTCCTCTCTTGATCTTTTCATATATGCAATTAATTTCGAAAGATATGATAATATGCATAAGTACCTCACTGAATCCTTAACTACCTATACCGTGTTACACATCAAGTCGCTTGCTCCAGCTTATCATCTTCTATATGTGGGTGACTGCCATCAATTTGATTGACAGAGCAGCTACTCATTTAACACTCTTTTCTCTGGTTGCCTCTCCACTCATCCAACCCCTACCCTAGTGAATAATAGGTAGCTAGAAAGGAAATTTGCGCACGGGGACACTAAAAAAAGAAAAGACAAATATAGAGGGCTTTATATTCCTTTTGGTCCATTCCCAAGAGTGCAGCACATATAATGAAGCGCTCAACGCACAGCTGAGGCATTTGAAGTGCTACTAATGAGATGCACACTTTAATGGTCTTAAGTTGTCATTATTTTCTCTTGTTTACTGTTGGATTGTTCTTTGTCTATCCTGTTTCGCATGCTCCCACTTGTTGAACTCACCTGTCCTGAGAGAGATGGAAGAATATCAAGCATTTTTTGCTTAAAATTGTTGCAATATTGTTTAGAAAAATTATAATTGAGATAGAAAAGTCTGCCATCATATATGTAAATCGTGTGCCTCTACCTTGCTCGCTGTACCTTGACCACAAAGCCCCTTTGGATGTCAGTGCATGTTGTAGCTGACCTTTCCATAAAAACTAAAAGTGGGTTTTAGAGACCCGTCCTTGGTTTTTATTGGTTTGATCAGCTAAAGTTGTCAATTGGTCATTGTTGGATGCTATGCCGTAATTCACTTGCACTCTTGTTTCTCCCACTGAGATGGCTTTCTGATAATTTTTGCCTGGATGCACAGCTTCCAGCGGCGTGTCAATCCTCATGAACTTGATAATGAGGCCATGGCTTTCAAACCTGTCCTGGGATCAATGCTGGCTCGAATTTATCATCATCCACATGATAAGGATGAAAATCAGTCACGATTGCAGAAAATATTGCATTTTTGGGCTTCCAAAGAAGTATATGATCAGGAAACGATCCATGCTCTTGAAGGTGAAATGCTTGGAGGACCACCAGCTACATCACTCATGGTCCCTCCAAAAGAACAGCCAGGTTTGGCTCATATACTCTGTTATTTCCTTATTTTGGTGTGGAAAATCTATAATGCCATTGTTTTCCAGATTCAAAGCCGTAGACTTGCAATGATATGAAAATTAAGGGCTAGCTTGTGGGCGGAAGGGTTTAGGGGTTTGAGGTCTGTGTCATATTGTGAGGAAAAACTTTCGCTTATGAGTTATGACTGATAAAAAAAGTATTTTCTTGGGTCTGGATTAAGAGTTAGCGTAGTGGTGTTGCTATTATTTCTATATGTAACTGGTTTGCTCCTTATTTCAACAAATTGCTACATTGAATTAAGCTATATAAGCTGATGACTGAAGTGATATTGATACCAACTACCGATACCCAACGCAGTGCCACAACTTCCTGCCCCTGTTGGTGAGAATTACCAAGACCCTTGTATTACTTCATATCGGTCATCAAGCGTGAGTGCTCGTGATGACATTTTAGTCGTCATTTGGTGGTGGTTAAAGCCATAGATTTAAGATGATTTCTGATTTTTGAAATGTAGATCCTCTCACCTTGAAGGGAGGCAATGGGTTTATGATAGTGGATAAATGATTTTTTATTGTAAAACTTTCTGTATTTACCTATTCTCTCGTGTTAATCTTTCCAATGTCTTGCAGGACCCCCTCACCAAACACCAAACAATAACCTTTCCCAGTGGCAGCACGACAAACAAAATAATCTACTTCATCAGGAACAACCTGATCGACATGGTCTCGCAGTTTCATCAGTGCCACATGGTCAGCAATTTCTTCCAAACATGGTATCTCCTATTGGCTTTCCAGGGTCGATACCGCTGACTTCAGCAATTCCACCAGCAAACCAACTACCGATACCCAACGCAGTGCCACAACTTCCTGCGCCTGCTGGTGAGAAATTACCACCATACCCATTGTTCCCTCCTGGTCTCGTTCCTGGAATGGTTAGAAAACAGCAGATTGGTAGCGGAGTACCTTATTCTCCAATGAGCCCGCTAGACATTCCCACTATTATACCCCCATCAGATATTCCTGAATCTGACATATTGGAGAGGGTGTCCAAATTTTTCAAGGAGATTGGGGAGGTCAACCCTTCTGAAGGATCCATGGGGGGTTCTGAATCTAGATATGAAGATGAGTACCGGAGAGATTCTCCAGTTCGCAAGGGAGGCGCATGTATTCCTCCACCCCCTAACTTGCAGTCAGATGTGGAACCTGAAACTGGAGCAGCTGGCTCAGAGAGGTTAGGGCTTGGTGCAACGTCGAGTGCGAATGAAGGAAGTCAGTACGATGATGTTTATTCAAGTTATCGGAAGGAAAGGAGCACCAATTACCATTCAACGATAAGTGTGAGAGCTGTGGCGAGGTAAAAAGTTTTTTCCCCCAATTTACAAGCTTAGAGAACTCATTAATGTACGAGTTTTTTTCAAAGGTGTTAGTTTGATCCAACCGTGTTGTCTGAAATTGTAGAATTTAAGCTTCACATCTGATGTATCCTCTATATCATGTTCGAGACTGCATACTTGTTGCATATTTCTTTCCGTATAGTCATACTTCCATGGGAAACCAGTTTTTGAAAGGAGGTGCAAATTTTACTGTCGTTTGAGCCATTATTGTCCGTTATGAATGTTGCCACGCCTTCAAATATCTGAGGGCGTTGTGTTGCAAAGACACTATGAAACTACTTCCATGGGAAACTCACCGTTGCTAGTAACTTAACATACAGCTGTGGCAATTCCAATCCAATCAAGTTAAGTATTTGGCATCTACAAACAAATTTCTTTTAATAAGATAATCTACAAACGAACTTTAACTCAAGAGACCAGAGTATGTAAGCAAGCACATCAATCAGAAATTGGATTAATAAGCCCAAGTACTACAACCATTAAATTGGCCCAGTACGATTCCAGTAGAGACTAGTGGGTGAAACAATACGGGTCAAAAAAATCATATGCTTAGCCTAACTTCAACGTGGCACTGAATGATCCACTGATCACCCACCTGGAAATCCATAGTTGATCAACAAGAGAGTGTGCCCTCCACAAGTTCAACACAGTCCTGTTTTTTCCTTTTCCAGCATTTATCTTTGCATGTATATCTGTTGCCATACTTCATAGCATAATCTTATCAGACAGCAAACAGATACATAAGTAAGAGAGAGTAATACGATAAATCATTTTGCCTTCTAAAAAATGGCTTCTCTTGTTGGTAGCTCGTTAGGCCTTGGCTTTTGCTACACCAAAACACAATTTTCTACACACAAATATTCGTCACAGGGAAGCAGAAGGATGGTAGTTGTGAGAGCAGAAGGAGGTATAAACCCGGATATAAGGAAAAGTGAGGAGAAAGTGGTTGATTCTGTTCCTGTAACTGAGCTCTCCAAGAACATTACTCCCTACTGCAGGTAACTTTTGTATATAGGTCCTGTTATTTCCAACTTGGTTTAGTCCATTTCAGTTATTCGCAATTTAACTCGTAACTTGCGAATGCTATAGGTTTTGATCCCTATATCCATTTATAGTATAGTATATTATTAAAAAAAGTCTCAAACCATATAGTTTTGTAAATGTACGATTTTGATGATGTTTTGATACTTTTTGAAGTGTCAAAACAATTAAACATATATTTTTCAATTTTTTTTCAATTCAGTATGGTACAATTCGAACTCTAAAGAACATGCCTGTACAGTACAAGTGTACTTTAGGTAATATTTGGCTTGTAATTTGTAAAGAATATGACATTGATGTGATTGAAAACATGTCATAGTTTAAGGATAACAAGAGATCTCTGTAAGAAGTAGTAGAAACATTCTTTCTGGACCATGCCATAAGGCTTTTGTAGCAGAATACGATCTTGAATAGTATATGATAATGCTGTTCCAATCTGAAGTTGCTATGGATATCTATTATTGTCATTTGTCATGTGCGCCTGAGCTTATTACAATTTCGGCCGAGTTATAACGTTGGCCTCTAGGAAAATCGTGAAATGTTCATTGTAACGTAAATATTTTTATTTTTTTGATGGAATCTTAACGTAGATTCTTAATGGAATGTATGGTTGCTATTTAACAAATGCATTTGTAGGTGTTGGAGATCTGGGACATTTCCTCTGTGTGATGGTAGCCACGTGAAGCACAACAAAGCCACTGGAGACAATGTTGGACCTTTGTTATTGAAGAAGTAGCGAATGTTTTGATGCTATTGTTTCTGATTTTGGAGACCATTTACCAGGTTCCCGGACTAGATTAATTTTGTGTTCAGTAGAATGTAGCTCATCGTTTCTTTACCTTCTTTTTCCGTGGTGGTATCAACATCTACGATGAGACTGTTGACTGACTCATCGCGTATTGAGGCGTGTTTACTTGTTTAGTGTTATCATTTCTTACTTGAAAGCAATTGAAATTTGGGGAAAAGAGGAGGGTTATGGAAAGACAAAGTATTGATTTTGCTCTAAACTGTCATTGGTAAAAAAAAAATCAGAAATCTCATGATTAAGGCTTTAGATAAATATACTTCTGTCACAATTTTTACCCGATTGTACAGTAATTCCGTTAAGTGAGAGTGAGCACTGAGCACGCATTTTCATTTGGATCAATGTAAAAGTATTCAATTATGTGTCTGTTTTGCTCCGCTCAAATTAGTTATTTAGAAAAGAGCCTAGTCCCAAATTAAGTTGTGTAGTCTGGTCAACTCCTAAAGGCCATGCCACGGTACTGCCCTTTAAACAACTCCCATCTCAAATGACGTATATAGTTGTAAGGTAGGACAACCAAACTCACCTATACAAAACAAGACAAGTTACAAATATGGAGTTGACGAGTTGTCAAATCCGAGCAAATCGGATAATATGGCATATTGGCATAATGTTAGAGTGATTCTGTGGATCAAAGAGTCGTTAATCCGAAGGGTTTTCTTTTCATAATATGATGATCAATGCAATGACGACCTGTATACTTAACGATCCGTCCGCCAATCACAAGGACCAACGTAACTAACACCTTGGGATTCAGGCAGTTGCAGTTTGCTTGCTGAATTGATTGAATGATTATTGTAGTCGGTAACGTGAAAACAAATGTCATTATTGTATAACCAGTATATATGATACAATCCAAACCTTGATAGTGGTGGAAAGAACACCACTTCAACTGTAAATATTGTTCGTTTTATCATTTAGATAACTGGAAACTTTTTTTCTGCTTAGCTTAGTTATCAGCTTGGTCCGTTTTATGACAGTGTAGATAATTAGAGGAATATTTCCTATGCTCCGCAATAGTTGCTACCTCCATTAGGGTCATTCAGACAGGAACCACTACAACAATCATTAGGTCCATCACAATCAAAACCTGGTGGATGACACCATTGTAATAGTCTCCTTCCTTGAATAATTACAGCAGGCATCCCTACTCCTGTTGATTCTGCATCCATACATTACACTGCAAACACATTCATGTCAAAAATCAAAATTATATTAAGTAGGATTGTTATGATTGAGTAGAGGAATACTCCGTTGAAGGAAGTAAACTATTTTTGGGCAGGAACAAGTTAACTAAATTTAGCACTAAAGACCTGGCCTTGAGATGAGACGAGTGGTGATATACAGATAACAAACCTGCTAAGATGAGAAAGTGTAACAGCAGAGCAGCTGGCTTAAAGTACTTGTGTGAAGACATTGTGATATGCTGTAGTCAAGAGCATATGATGAGGGTGTGTATCGTTTAAATTGATAAATTCCTATATGATCTTCCATGTAGTGGTGTTCCTATTTATAACTGGATGCAAAGCTCTTGAAGCACAGAATGGAAATTATAAATTATCAAACTACTGAGAACGTGATTCATATATTTTAATTTCGTTTAGAAAAAAGATTGGGTGCATGTAAACTCTATGCTATATGATACAGTTATAATACATGTATTCTTGGCCTTTGAGTTCTCTGAAAGACTATATTTTAATTAAGAATATGGACAATTGGACATAAATAAAAGCTAGATTGTATAGATTAGATGATCAACGAGTTGATCGATTTTAATATCTTATATATAGATACAAATTGGAAATGGGCGAGAGAAAAAAACGAGTAGATAATTCTACTTGACGAAACAGTAGTGTCAGCGGAACAGAACATAGGCAGATAAGCACATAGCCCACATTAAGGAATGAAACTGAAGTTTCTACCAGTTAATCCTACTTCATTTTCTTATGTCAGAAAATTTTACTTAATCCTTTCATTAGGATCTTGTTTTTCTAGATTATTGGTTTGCGCCTTGCAAGCGACCAACCATTTAAAAAAAACTCTTGTGAGGTACTATACATATTCAGAATTTTCAATCAAACTATACTTGATATCTAGTTAAAGGATCAAAGAATTTTCAATCAACTTATGCAGACTGAGTAAGAAATTATGAATATGATCTGTTGAGCCAATGGTTGAGTAGCCAAGAGGTTTGATGTAGAACCAACGCGCTAAATTTCAAAGGAGACTCCTCCTATCACTCTATCAGTCCAAAGGATGATGGGAGAAAGGTTGAATAAGTCCATTTCTAAATCACTCACCCAAAACGAGTAGTTTGGCCCCGTTCTTTACAGCTGAACTTTAGTGAACTGAATTGAATTGAACTGAAATGAGCTCAACTGAAAAGAAACTGAACTTTTTGTTTAATTATTTTGACACTCAAGCACTTATATATCAAAATCCTATCAATATTGTGCGTTTATGAAACTACATGGTGAGGCATTTCCAATGATACACTAATAACTACAAATGGATTATCGCGATCAAAACTTTAGGCGTTCATAAGTTACGACCTTACGGGCTGAACTGCGAAAAATTGAACTAAATTGAACTGAATTGAATAGAAGTTGAAAAGAGTGCAGGACCTTTATACTCAAAAGGTCAAACTCAATATTAGGGTTTTCTTAGGCAATGTTATTAGTAGTTTTAAAGAGTTGTAAGGGGATTTTAAGAAGAGTTTAACCAATAATCTTATTAAAAACTTTACTTCAATTATAAGTAGATCGAGGTATTCATATACCTCTTCTTATAACTTCGGTATCAAATACTTATAACTTTTGAGTGGTTCAATTGATAACTATTTTTTAAACATTATCTAAACCAAGAAAAGAAATATGTAGAGGTTTAAAAGAGGTGTAACAAAAGCTACGCTGCAAAAAGAGTAAATGTTATTTGTAATTGATGTGACATACATAAAAACATACGATGAGTTGTAAATTTTTGATAAATCTGTGGTGGTAGGTAGAAACGTAAGGTATTAACACTAGTAGTATGTAGTGTTTCGCCATTTAAAGCTTCCGGTGATAAATATGAATGTAACTTGGGATTGATCGAGCAAAAGTACCTAATAAAGAAAAAGTAACTATGAAAATAGCTCATTGTTAGAAAGTACAAAAAAAATGAGAGCATTATTGTAACTTGTAACTTTGTAAGAGTATTTTTTTAGTCTTATCTTTTTAGGTACTCATACACGGTGTATATAAATTTTTACAATAAGATTAAGGCTGTGTTTTGTTTGTCAGTAGCACTACAGTTCAGTTTTTTTCAGTTCAGTTCAGTTCATTTCAGTTTTTTTTAGTTCAGTTCAGTTCAGTGTTTTTCAGTTTTTTTCATTTACCGTTATAACTTATAACTGCATTCAGTGTTTTTCAGATAAATTCAGTTTTCTTCAGTTTTTTTCAGTTCAGTTCAGCTTTTTTCAGTTTTTTTCAGTTCAGTTCAGTTTCAGTTCAGATCTTTCCAGCCGACCAAAACACAGCCTAATAAATTTGATATATTCGGTGACAGGGGTATGACTAAACGAATTTTTACGATAAGACTAAGAGCATATACATCAGTACCCTCCATTTTGGGGGGCATTGATTAAAAAAATTATTTTTTTTTATACTTTTATACATATTTTTTTCTTACGCCCTCGAACCCAATACACCCCAAACATCAGTGCCCTCTATTTTGGAGGTCACAACATTCTTTATTTGAGTAAACTACATCAAAATTGGTCTCTATTTGTGGAGAACCAAAAATTAGGAATTTAAATATTTTTTATTTAATTTTTTGAATTTTTTTAAAGGGAAAAAAGTTGTTGAGTAAATTATTGAGGGAAAAAAGAAAATATTAAATCTTTAAGTAAAGTATATCAAGATTGGTCTCTATTCGTAGAGAACAAAAATAAGGAATTTTTCCCCACAAAACAGCGCCACGTGGCCCACTTATATGGCGCCACATGGCGCAGCAGGCCAGTGCCCCTCAAAAATTCGAGGGCTTTGGCCCCATTGTATTATACATGTATAAGACTTGTATTTATCTTTTTATTTGTTCTAACACTGTTTGTCTTTAGTGTGCCCCCGACCTCCAAATTCACTGATGTACATGCTCTAAGAGTGCATGTTTCCCATGCCAATGATATGTGGAGGTGCGTCGATCACCATTGTGTAGCGTTTAAGCTAGATTAGCTTCCGATCCGAAGCTGATATGTTGAAAGCCAGCATTATTAAGTACTGTATTACAGTAGCTTCCACTGATTAGCATGATGGGCAATACACGTTACACAACCTTTTACCAACTGATCACCAGATGCAAACCAAATATAACTTTTTAAGATCTAGGATAATTTTCTTTGTGTAACACATGAAGCGCACTGGAGACAACGTTGGAGATTGTTGCTGAAGCAGTAAGCAGTCAAATCTAGTTGTGTCTTCGCTTTTCGCTTTTCTTTGCTGATATATGATCATCTACGAGACAAAAAGCAGCGCATATTTGCAAATTGCAGTTAGCTAGCTTATACATAATCCAGCCAAATCGTTGTCCAATTTGCTTTAATTTCTTGTGTTAGCTAGTTGAGTGTGACATCGTAGCTAATAAGCAATAATGCTTTAGAGTTAGACATTAGTCTCCGTCAATTACTTGATCAAGAAAATCAATGTTAATAAATACTTCTGAACATAATAAGACTTAGATTGTGTTTAGTTCGTCGGTAGTACTACAGTTCAGTTTTTTCAGTTCATTTTTTTTCCGAATCAGTTCAATTCAGTTTTAGTTATAATTTTAACTGCCTTCATGTTTTTTCAATTCAGTTTAATTTCAGTTCAGATCTTTCCAGTCAACCAAAACACACCCTTATTTATTTTTGAAAGCATTTCTTTATGGTATATATTAGGATTCAGGAAGAGGCGCTCATGTAGTCATTCATTCATTTAGTTATATATTTATTTAATTTTGGTATAATCATAGTACAACGTGTCATGCCTAATTTTAGTCTGACCAAGCCTTGTTCGGGAGAAAGAATTAGTAGTTAGTGATCATACTTAGTAATTAGCAGCTAGTAGGTTTGACTAACAGTTTGTACGTCTATTTTGTTCGTACGTAAGAATTCTGAATAATACCAAAGTGAATAAAAATACCATTTTAACTCAATTGATCTAAACTTTAAAAAGATGAATGCAGTTTGAATAATAACTAAAGTAAAATTGAACTTTTAAAAAAACTAAATAATAATAGTAGAGTTGCACCAACACAACTTATTGAAGGTAAAGAGGGATAAAATACTTCTGTAATTCATATTGATGTACTCAGCAAAATCACAATTACATTGATCAAACCTTTTAAGTTTTTGAATTTATCGTGACTTGTCAATTGTGATTATTTTAGGCTATGTTCAATTTGTATACAATTTTTTAAGTAAATCAATTTTTTTAACAATATTTTTGAATATAATGTAGAGGTATTTCCCGTCAGTTTCAAATATTTTCTTCCGCTTCACAATTATCTTCCACCTTTTCTTTTTGGATGTTGTATAGTTATCTTTCACTTCTATATTTTAGTAACAATCTTAGTGCATTCATAATCTCTTTTAAGACTTTACTCTTCCTAATATGTATCCGTTGCATCCTTGAAATGATATGATAATTCTGAACAAGTGTGAGGGTTATTTTAGTGTTTTAGAAATAAGTGCTTCTGCTCCAAATTTCGCGATCACATCGTAATATCGTAATTCGTATGGATTGATGGTAAGCGGTACTGTATTTTGTTAACTGTTCCTCTGTATGAGTGTATGACTGCATGAGTTTGTGACGGGCTGACGGTGCATCTCTACGCGAAAACTACAATTGACTTTGGTGTATAGCCGACTCTATAGAATTGAATGGAATCTCAATTGATTCAAGGCACGAAAAAGATTTGTACCAGCTAATACTGGGGTAAGACATTGCAATCATACATGTTCAATCATCGAAGGAACCAAAAAAGTAGGAAGAACGTACAAAACAAAGATGTCACCTTTCTGAGTCTTGAGTTGAATCTTTAATCATCTATTTGCAGTTTTTAGTGCTCAGTAGAAAACAATATAGCTTGGTCTGTTTGCAGTCCCGCAGCCCCAAGCTCGGGCAGCTCCCCAAGTCGTTTTCTTTTCTTTACGGAAGGTTGGTGTGTTGAAAATAGTTTACAAAATTGAAGTACTAAGTTTTAATTTTCTATTAGCCTTGTTTATAACTGAACATATTTGTACACTCACCGTTTGTATATGGACAAAGCTACACATACACACAGTTTATGTTTACATTACATACACTGATACACGGTACATCAGTTATGTTGCACAATATTATTAGATAGTGAAGAAAGTTAGTGAAGTTAGTTAATAACACACAAAATAAAAAGGAATATTTTTTCAATTGGGGGCAAAATCAAATTTGACAAAAAATCAAACTTACAAATTGACTCCTATTAGTAAGTTAGCAGGTTATTAGGCAATCAATCATCAATTAGTTACTCCCGAAATTGACGCCGAATCTGTTGCTAAAGGATTTTCACCACTCAGCAACCGTTGCTATGTGGAGGTTATTTTGCAGTGTTTATATGGTACACCTAGGTGTATAATGATCATTTTAAACCCAAATGCATTTTTACTACCATTTAAATGATTTGTTTTAGAAACATAAATGCATTTTTGTAAGAAACAAATACATTTTTTAATTTAAGGTGGGGAGAGAAGATGAAAGAGTAGTGTACAAAAAATCAAAATACATCTACTTTTTTTTTACTATATAAGAATTGCTCCCTAAATGTCGCAAATCAATAAGTGACCTAATTTTCCTCTTTCTTAGTTATATATGTATTTGATAATTTTGTTACTAGAAATGTAAACTAATTTAACAACATGACATCGTGGAAAATGAATACTAGTACTTCTAACAATCTTACACAAAAATACGTTTATATATACAATTGAAAATAATAATGTTCCAAATATTTCCCGCACTCTGCGAATATACAGAAAATATATAATTGAATACATTTTTTCAATGTCTTGTTTCTTATTCAAAGAAAATAAAGTTTAAAAAGATAAATTTTGATTAAACTATATTGTTTTTGAGCTATAAAAATAATAACTCACAAACAACATGACCTACGTAATATAAAACCGAAAAAACTCGCGCTTTTATTTTTAATAATAATAATTATCAAGGCACGTGATTAGTTCCGTAGCATGTGATGGACTGCCTTCTAGGTCGTATTATACTCCATTATAGATGGCGTATGAAGTATTACCTCCATTGGTCTTAACTCTTGAGTCTTAACAATGACGCCCGTGATCGGGGACTAACATGGGCAGACTAATAATGTAACTAAGAAAAAAAAAAAGGCATTGTTCATTAGTAGGTTTACCTTTAGGGTCTCTTATTCATTGGTATTGATGTACTTGTCTTTTTTTCCCTTTACAAAGTTATATCAGATGTTATTAAGAATGGGCTATACATAAATTGGAGGGTATGTAAGCCACCTGAAGTGTAAGTGAAAGGTATGGATTATTTTGAAAAATAAGGGCTGAATTTTTAATAATTATAATAGGCCCAACTCATAAAAATAGAAGAGAAATATCCAATATTTAATTATTTACTTATAAAAGGTGGTGTACGGTGTAAGATATACCCGGCCGACCCGGGTATACTATAGAATTTGCCTAATATCAACTTTTATTTTACTTGGGGTTTGGCCAAGTAATGTTATTTGGTGTATCATATGAGCATAGTACACCGGATGAACCAACTAAAGAACTTTTAAATTCTTCGTTTCAATCTATTATAGTTATAAGTTGAAACTCAATCCTCACTTTGTGCAATGTTGAGCTCTTCATTAATAATAATTATAATTCCCCTCAAAATAAAAAAAAATTAATAATTATAATTTGAACATCTTAACTTTTATTAATAAATTTATACCCCGTTTGTATTTTAATGATATTTGGACGCACTTGAATTGTAAGATGATTCGTTCATAAAAACAATCCAACTTACTAACTTTACTTGCAACCCTATATATGGTAAAGTTGCAACACAAGATTTTAGGTGAGTCGATCACAATATCCCCTCAAAAAAAAAGTTGATCACTATAAATTTGCCAATCTCGACCGATCC
>ONZK01000842.1:28984-61471 GCA_900322385.1 Pharnaceum exiguum | reverse complement strand
ACGCTTTCATTTTCGTGTGCGTGTAACGCAAGAGGGGTATAATGGGTAGTTTATCCAGATTTTAGTTCAAAAATCTAGATTTTGGGGTGTCCAAACAACCCTTTATACATATTAGGGGTGTTGTAACAAAAAAGTTTATATAAGGGGTGTTGCTACAAAATACTCTATTTATAAGGGGTGTCCCAACAAAATTTCCTAAAAAAAAACTAAAAATATCGTGTCGTATAAAAAATAAAAATAAAAATATTGTACACTTTAAGGGGTTTTGTTACGTCTCTCCATCTTTGTAGATGTCGCAATATCAATATTGTGAAATCAAACAAATGAAATCTGGCTATATTAAACCAAAATAATCTCCACTCATCCATCTTTGTTAAGAAAAATAATATTGACAATCTCGTCCGATCCCCCCTCCCCATTTTAAGTGGAAGTTAGTGACTACATTTATGACTAAACATTTATTTATTTTTTGAGAACCTTTTATGAGTAAACATTTTGTGTAACAGATTAGTATCACTTTATACACTGTTACCGCTATGAAAGGACCATCGAAAAAAGATCCCAAAACGGCCAAAAGCATTCAACAAATGACACCATGTAAAGAGAAACCCACCTTACAAGTGTACAATTAAATATTTTCAACTTTAAAGCTATCTTAAAGGATTTCATCTCTTAATGGTAGCTCGATATATGCCAATTAAATATTTTCAACCTTAAAGCTATCTTAAAGGATTTCATCTCTTAATAATGGTAGCTCGATATATGGCCGGACATATGTCCTAGGGTAAATGCTTCCTCTTCAAGGGGAATCTCATACGTAGTAGCTACTAATCTATAAAAAGTCTAAACGCCCAACTGACAAAAGTGAAAAATTAACAAAGAGACGCCAAACTATTTTAGTTAGAAAGATTCCTGGATTTATAGAATTGGTCTATTAAGTGACGTAGAGTATATTTTTGGTGAGATTAAGGTGACGTATATTAATATATACCCATTTGGCATAGAATATTTTTGTTTTTGAGAACCCATTTGGCATAGAATATTAGAAGGTTTTGGTACTCGTGCTATGAGTCTATTGCGAGTCGTGTACAAATATAAAGACAAGTCAAAAATCAACCCCCACGAAAAAGAAAAAAAAACACACACAACGAATGAAAAAAAAGGACAAAAAGAACAAGAAAACAGGAAAAAGGAAAATACACACTAGTTTCTTATGATGGTGGCTAGAAGCTTTCACCCAATGAAAGAATTAAAGAATCATACGTTAGGTGTTACAGTATATTATTAGGTGTTATATAGTTTTCTTCTATACAACACGAATAATAACGTTTTTAGTCCAATAATTATTAATGTTTAGCCATGAAGCAGGTTGACCGATAAGTACTCATCAACAAACACCCCTCGAAAGTTGCTGTCGGTCCAATGCAACAACCTGTAACTTACGAGTATATAACTTCAACAAGCATCTTAACTCTCCCTCATCAGCATCACTGAAAACTATACTCTCTGTAGCAAAATTTAATACAGCCTTCATTGATCATCAAATACATAAACCCACCACCACCACCATTTATGATACAATGATGCTTCCTGTATCGAGTAAACCACCACAAGATCATGAAACTACAAGTCTCATCAAAAGGACTAAAACACCTCCAGATTTGTTAAACCTTCCAAGGTCATTTCTTTCATCTTTGTCATTTCATCCGCGTACATCATGCTTCATTTTCCTTCTTCTTGTCATCCAACTCATATGTCTTTCTTACTTCCAACACCTTCCCCCGTTCTTTTTCTCCTCCGAGACCGCCAAGGCCTCGTCTTCTTTGTCCTCCGACTCGTCTCTCAACCCCGTCATCGAACTCGATCTCCCCTTCTCCACCGAAACCGATAACAAAATCGACAACGAAGAAGACGAGTGTAAGTATGGAAAGTTCTACGTGTACTATCTACCAGAAGAGTTCAACATCAAAATCCTTGAAAACTGTGAGACAATGAGCCCATTTGGGTCTCGTTGTAAAGAACTATCAAATGACGGGTTTGGTCCTCCAGCCACTGGGATCGACAACATTGTCCCCGCAAACCTCAGAGACAAATGGTATTTCACCAACCAATTTACTCTAGAGATTCTTTTGCACAATCGTTTGCTCAAACACAAGTGTCGAACACCCGAACCCGAATCTGCTGCAGCGTTCTACATACCTTACTACGGTGGTCTCCAAGCCGAGAGTATTTTATGGGCAGATATTGCTCCTAAGGAAAAGGATAAAGTTGGTAAGAAGATGTTATCATGGGTGGAAAGTACCTTCCCGTATCTGAACAGATCGAAGGGGTTTGATCACTTCCTTTCCTTGGGCCGCATCACATGGGATTTCCGTAGAAAGAAGGATAACGGTTCGACGGACGATACTTGGGGGTCTAGTTTGCTGTATCAGCCACAAATGAAGAATGTCATTCGGTTGTTCATCGAGCGTGAAACAGCAGATAGTTTTGATATCGGGGTGCCTTACCCAACCGGGTTTCACCCCGACACACCAGTTGATGTTAACTTGTGGCAGAAATTTGTTATGTCACATAAACGATCGAATCTATTCACCTTCGTAGGGGGGAAGAGAAGCACGGTGAAGAACGATTTTCGTGGTATTTTAATGGATGAGTGTCAAAGTTCGGGCGAGAAATGCCGGCTTGTTGATTGTTCCGCAGAGAGGTGTGCAAATGGTACAACCACAAATGAGGTCCTAGGAGCTTTCTTAGACTCGGAGTTTTGCCTACAGCCTAGGGGTGATAGTTACACCCGGCGGTCGGTTTTTGACTGCATGCTGGCCGGTTCAATCCCGGTTTTCTTTTGGAAAAAGACAGCGTATGTTCAATATGAGTGGTATTTACCGGGCGAGCCGGGTAGTTACTCGGTCTTTATTCACCATGATGATGTGAGAAGTGGGACGTCTATAAAGCAGGTGCTTGAAAAGTTTAGTAAAGATGACGTGCGGAAGATGAGAAGGAAAATTGTTGAGTTTATTCCAAAGATTATTTATGCCAAGCCTAATGAGGGGCTTGGGAGTGTCAAAGACGCAATTGAAATTGCTGTTGATGAAGTCATGAGAAGGATCAAGAAGCAAAAGAAGAATTGGTCGTCATAGTAACTTCATTGCTCCATATGATTGGTTTTAATTTATTTGTACATTTCATATAGAACTAGCTTCAATTGGGCTTCACCCGTACATGATGTGTAAATGGAAATCTCATCCAGAAATGAAGACGGCGATACGTTGCTTGATGAATGAAATGTTTGTACAAAAACAGGATGAAATTCATGTTGATGGATGTAACATTTTTCCTGCTTGGAACTATGGTGGCAAAAAGGGTCAAGGGGTCCGGGTAGGACCATATTTGTGCTACTCAGCTAAAACAAGTGGTATATCGGTCCAAGGTTAAACGCTTTTTGTATTCTTAGATTGTTTACTTATGATATGTTTAAAGATCGATGATATATTGGGCTATTTTGCCCCATTTTTGCACATCATAGTCGTTCTTTAATGGAAAAATCAGACTTACCAAGTTCAATAAGGTACTCAATCCTTAAAAGAAAAAATGAATTAAAAATGAGTTTCATCACTATGATTTTATGATTTTCGAATGAAGGTCTTGGTGGAATGAATGGTAAATCGTGTAACAAAAAAACGAAAAAGGGAATTGAACGAGGAAACTGAGCTATTTGACCGCAACAGCGATGATCAGTTACGAAATATTCCAAAGAAGAATCAGCTAGGAACATGGTGTATTAGTTGTCGATCATGGGTGTACATGTGATTGACATATGCCCGTTGATGCTGGATCTATATTAAAAGATTGTATTAAGATAGAATAATGCATAGTTTATCGATAAGAATAGAATAATATGTGGCATAGTTTGCCTTTAAAGAGACTCTAAGTCCATACCACACCGACATATGAGGCTTATGATTAAGTGAAGCATTTGCAATCTTTGAACAGACACCCTGCTTAAATTATGTCAACTTGAGAATATTTAGACACAAAAATAGAAAAACAAAAACTTTTACAAGATGCTTGATGGCTTGTATACCCTCTTAGAGTCTTAGGCCCTATTAGAAGGAAAAATTAGTGGTTGAGGTAGCTATTAGTACATTGGGTAAATTGTTTGTAGCTTCTTCAAAATATTACCTCAAAAACTAACTACTACTCTCATACACATTTTATCGATCACTTCAAATATTCGACCCAATAAGAACTGACCAAATACTACGAATTACTTGTCCAATAGAGCCTTACTCTTATGGAGATACAACGGGAGAAAGTTACAGCAAGAAAGGCAAGGGTTACAAAAAAAAAATTGATTAGAATATATTATGAGATTGTTTCAGACAATATAATTTGAAGAGAACATATTACATTACAGGCTCACACATTTTTGCTTGTTCCTTGCTACCGTAAATTTTGTTTAGTTTTTTCTTCTATCATTCAGTTCCTTTCATGACTAGTCTTTATTTATTTCATTTAGCTCGATAATTTAACTATTGCATCTCACAAGAATGAGGCTCTATGCAATGTTTTCCAAGACTAATCTCCCTAGCTATCAACTTAACGAAGTTTTTGATGTTTGATTTAATGAAGTTTATTTTAAATTTACTAAAACTCAATTCTATTAAGTTCATAAGTGTCTTTCCCATTGCTAAATAAATCAAATCGATTCAATTTAGGAGTTTGGTCTCAAATTAGGCCAATTTAGAAATGGAGTCCAATTCAAATTACTTCTAAAGGCAAAAGGAACTACGGAGTACAATTTTCATGTATTGCTAATTGTGCTATGAAATGGCCCATTCATAATCTTCGTATCGGTAATGTAATGTGGGCCTCATGGACATGGCCTTTTCTTCTTCACCGATCAGGCTATCACCAAGTGAGCCAGTACCCAATGGGTCACTTGGGTGTAATATTAGCCTTCATCTTTGGACGGGAAAATTACGAGTTCCTTTAATGTAGTTACTGGGTTCTATTAGACTATTGATAATAGGTTGGCAAATTTAATCATATATTATTATTTTTGGGTGTAATTAGCATCTTCTTTGTTACCAGATGATTAAATATTGACCATGAACTTCTTTTCTTAGCTATATTTTTTTTATAAAAAACTTTTTGTAAACATTAAAACTCGATTCTCATTTACTTTAATCTTGATTGAAGTAGGGGTGATTCTCACCTCCTTTACACCTTTAAAAAAGGACAAATACTTATTTCAAAGTTTTATTTTGGTGAGTATAGGTTCGCTAAGCCAGGCCAATATATAACATAACGCACCCTTGAATTATTTTTGGGGAAAAAATTTCTAATTACTTTGAATGACGAAAAATGATCACACCTAGGCTTTCAGTGGATTACTTGTACATTTGGGTTTATACATATCAGTTATCACATGTTTTTTTTTTTTGGTGAGATCAGTTATCACATGATTACATCCAACTCCAAGTCACAATAGACGGTACTAAAAAAAGAGGCTACAGCATCATCGTCTATGCTTAATTATCGTCATTTTCCATATGCTGCTTGATTCTCCTTAGCACCGCATCAACGGCAACATCAACGGCGTCCTTGATGCTTTCAAGCCCTTTATTTCTTTTAGAATACATAAGTCTTGGGATATACTCCACCACTTTTTCTCTCATCTTGTTCACTTCGTCTTTACTAAACTTCTCAAGCACGGCCTGTATTGACGTCCCGTTTTTCACCTCATCACGGTGAATAAAAACCGAGTAACTTTCCGGCTCACCTGGTAAGAACCACTCGTACTGAATGTAGGCCGTCCTTTTCCAAAAGAAAACCGGGATTGAACCGGCAATCATGCAGTCAAAAACTGATTTTCGTGTCATACTATCACCCCTAGGTTGTAGGCAAAAATCGGAATGCAAAAATGTTTCTAGGATAACATTTGCTCCATTGGAGCATGATGTCTTGGCACAATCAACCACCCGACACGCCTCGCCAGCACTTTGGCATTGGCTCATGAGAATTCCACGAAAATCGCGTTTGACAAAGTTTCGGGTGGCTCCAATGAAGCAGAACAATGCGTGGCGCTTGCGTGACAGGACATAGTTTTGCCATGTTACAACATCGGCATCAGTGTTAGGGTGGAAGTTTGTAGGAAATGGTATTCCTAAATCAAAACTATCCCAAGGGCTACGCTCGTTTAATAAGCGTGTGACATTTTGCATGGATGGCATTAGTAAGCATTTTGATCCCCAGTCTGAATTTAAGTCCGTCAAGCGACGGAAATCCCATGTGACGTGCCCCATTGCAAGGAAGTGATCCCATCCCCCTGATCGATTGAAGTGCGGATGGTTGCCTCTTACCCATTGGATCATCTTTGTGCAAAGATGATCACGTTTTTTGATGCTAACTTGAGACCATAAGTATTTTTCTGACTCAAGTCCAGCGTAGAATGGCATGTAGTACGCTGTAGCGGATTTGGAGTCTAGGGTACGACACTTGTGGTGTAACAAACGGTTGTGGAAAATGATCTCGGGTGCAAATTGGTCCGACCAATACCATAAGTCGGATAGATTTTTCGGTACCACACTTTGGATGCCTATCGCCTTCGGACCAAACCCATTGTTAGAAAAGGCCTCGCAACGAGAACCCCACCTGGTCATGAACTTGTCACATTGTTTGTAAATATCGGAGTTGAACTCTTTTGGTAGGTCATATATGTAGAACCTTCCGAGACTGCATTCACTGTTTCGGTCGTCATCGTTGTTCGGTTGGGGTAAGGGTGTAGAGAGTAGGGCTACGTCGTTGTTCGGTTCCGGCAAGGGTGTAGGTAGTAGGGCTAAAACGAGGGATGAGGGTATAGGTGGGGTGGCATAGACCGGCCGTGAAAGGAAGAAGGGGGAGAGGTGGTGAAAGCAGGATAGGAAGAGGAGCTGAATTAGTAGAAGGGATAAGATTAGCCATGAGCAACGAGCATGAAATGAAATTGACGAAAGAAAGTGTGACTTCTTTGGTGAGACTATATCAGGAGGTGTTTTAGGCTTCTTGTAAGTATGATGGTCGTCTAGTGAGGATCTATTGAATAGTGGAAGCATGGTGAGCTATGAACGTTGACAGAGAATTGTAGTCCTAGATTGTTTGAGTGTTTTTGATTGGATCGAAGAGAGCAACAAAATGTGAAAGAGTTCAAGTAATTAGATTTTGGCAGCAGGTTGATCTAAATTGGAAGCTTAGATCCTTCGAGTGGACGGTGTAACTTGGCGTGCTTTTTTATACGCATCGAATTAAGTTGCTAAGAATTGCGTACCATTGGTCGTTGATTATTCTACTGAGATTACAATTTCACATGACGGATCCTAATTTTTCATTAATATCTATGATACACGGACCATATACTATGCATTCCTTTGAAACTGAACCGCTAAATCTAGGCGGGAACTCTCTAGCTCGAAGGAGAAGTCCATGTCAGTCCATCACGTGGATTTCTTTGGTATATCTAATAACACTTTTCTTATTGGTCAATGTTCACATACGAGACTACATGATCCACCTTTCCTGCACTTGATTGCAATTAGCAACTAGTAGTAATTAAATAGTTAATCGGTGATTGATCGACTGAACTTCATTCTTTGGTAAATATAACAACACTTTTCTTATTGGTCAATGTTCATATGCGAGTCTACATGATACACCTTTCCTGCACTTGATTGCAATTAGCAGCTAATTAAATAGTTAATCGATGATCGATCGACAGAACTTCATTGTTAAATACTCCTGAAGTCCTGAACACTTGATTATCGTTTCTAGGCGCATTTGCTAGTTAAATTTGTCTTCTTATGGAGGTGCATTTGTTGTTACTACTGCGATATCTTTTTCAGCTTTTTAAGGATCAGAAAGTCCAAATTGATGAGGCCATGAACTCACCCAAGTTTCCTTTGATTCCATGCGTACATAGTTGAACGAATATTCCTTACTCGATCAATATGTGTTAAATTAATGACTTTGCCTGTAAGCATGTATTGTTCTATTTCTGAAGCTACGGAGGATTCGTCTTGTCCTCGAAGCCGACTTAGCTGTGGCACACATTTCCTTTTTGCTCTATTATATTTTTCTTGGATGTATATTTCAGTGGAACGTAAAGTCTGACGGGTAGCGGAAAAAACTTTGCACTACAAACACCAACCAAAGACAATTACTAATTAACCGAAATAATCACACCCCTAAAAAATCAACACTACAGAAACAATCGATTACCGATCAAGAGGAGTTTAGAGAATGTCCTAGCCAAGAAATCCCAGCTGGCCATCTGTATCGTCTTCTCTGGTAAGTGTGAGCGCGCAGTAGCAAGTAAAAGTTATAATCTTTACAAAATGTCTAGAGATTCTTATAGGCATGAGAAAATTGTACAAAAATACAAAAAGTGTACCCCTAATTTTATAGAACTCCCTTATATCAACTTTTTCACAAAAAAATACCTTAAAAGTACATTTTGTTATTAAATAACCACTTTTGAGCGACAGTCTACCAAATTGGACAATTTTGCCCTCACGTGACCCGCACATGGCCCGGGTTAGCCCTCTCTCTCCCCCGTCTTTTCCTTTTCTCCTTTTTTTTTCCTCTCAGTCTTTTCCCCTCCCATTCCCTCCAAATCATCATTTTCCCCCCACCCTTTTCACTTCATTTCCCTCTTCTTCCTCTCTCACATTCTGTTTTCATTTTTTTCTTCTTCTCTGACGAATGCCAATTGAGCACTGCCAAAGCTCACCTCACCATTACTCATCTCTACTAACCCTACCATCAATGGAATCTTTTTTTGAGACATTAGAGAATTTATAACCCTTTTCTGCCATTCAGTGGAATCTTGTTCAACCCATCCAAGCCAACCACATTTCCCATATTTGCATGTATAGAACTCCCTTCCAGGGTTCCTCTCAATCCATGAAGTTAGTTTTCCTGCAGCCCGATTACACTCACACATCTTCACGCCACTGCTACTTGAGCTAGACATGGCAACAAACAGAGAAGAGAGAGACTAGTTCAAGAGATAGAGGCAGTGAGTGATAGTGAGTGAGAGAGGAGAGCAATTAAGTGAGAGAGGAGAAAAAAATGACAAATTGAGAAATTAGGGTTAGGGGAATTGATTTGGGGGAAATTTTGGGGGAAAATCAGTTTGGGGAGAGGGAAATAACGAAGACTGTTGGGGGGGAATTATATTTTGGAGGGAAATGGGAGTGGAAAATGTAGGGGGGAAAAAGGAGAAAGGAAAATATGGGGGGGAGAAGGGGCTAACCCGGGCCATGTGCGGGTCACGTGAGGGCAAAATTGTCCAATTTGGTTGACTGTCGGTCAAAAGTGGTTATTTAATAACAAAATGTACTTTTAAGGTATTTCTTTGTGAAAAAGTTGATATAAGGGAGTTCTGTAAAATTAGGGGTACACTTTTGGTATTTTTATACAATTTTCTTTATAATCATTGGTATAGATATGCCAATAAATTAAATACTAATAGAAACAAAATGCAATATTATTATTTTACTCGGTGCACATATAAGTGAAGAAAATAAGAGTCGGAGTAGCACAAATTAGTTTAGGTAAAGTTGCTAGAAATGATCATGATTGCAAGGAGAAGAAGAAGATGAACAAGAAGAAGGGCGGTGATGTGTGTGAGCACGATAAAATTATGAAAAAAAAAAGCATCTCAACTTCTCAAGTTTCTAGAATTCTAGGTAATGACAACCAATAAATTAAAAAAACTTGGTGATGACAAGTTGGATACATGAGTTCAATCGTCAATCACCTCGTTTGACAAAATGGACCGCGGCAACTATCCTATAACAACAACAGTCGAGTGTAAATCCTCGTTCAAGTGCAAGTTTCCAACCCTTCTAAATATAGAAATACTGCAAGAATTACTGCACATTGAAGTTCTATTTGTATAGCCACTCAAAAATTATATAAGCCCCTATTCTTTTCAAGTTATTTCGGCTCAATAAATTATTTTCATTCTGCACAGTTCAACCTTCAATATAGCTCGTACATTTCTGTTTAAAATATCCAATTTATAACAATTTGTTTGTCATTGAAAAGCTTTTCATTTGCAGTTCACAAAGGCTCGGAATTACAACAACAACAACTTAGTCAAATCTCATCTCAAATGGGTATTGAGGGAGTCTGATGTAATGACCTACTTAGTACCTCACAAAGGATCGGAATTGAGTGATAAAAACAAATTAAGCAACAAGTTATAAATGACAGTTCTAATTCTTTCGGCTTTAATAAGTTGAAATGAACGATTTCAAATCAAAAAAAAAATGAAATGAACGGGATCTAACTATTTTTCCATTCAATGTCCTTTTTAAATCGTGGATCTTAGATTTGGTGTTTGATGTTTGCGGTTTCATGATTTGGGTTTCGTCTACAACGAAACCACGTCTCATCGCCCACTTTGCCCACCACGTCTCATCGACCACCCCATGCGCTCGATCTAGTGATTGTGTTTGATAGTGTTTTAGATCGCCTGCTTCATCACCGCCTTCGCCTCATGTCGTTGTCGTGCCGCCTCCGCCTCATGTCGTTGTTCGCCTGCCACATCACCACCACCACCTCATGTAGCCGGCCGGCTTGTCAGCGGCCTATGTTAGCCGTTTCTAGTCGGCTTAGTTTTTCTCTTCCATACCTTTGGTTTGATAAAGAGAGTTGGTTTGTTAGTATGGTTTATTAGTATGGGTTGTTAGTATTGCTACTGTCAGATCTGCTATTGTGTTTTCCGTCTCAACTAGACCCGGCTGACCCGTGTTACCCGACCCGGAATGCCATGTTATGATATCATGCTTTGCTCAAGACCGACCCGACCCGGCAATTGAAGGCTTAGTGGCGAAGGTTTGAAGACTCCTTGGGGAACAAGTCAAGGAAGCATCTAGAGAATAGTAAAATTGTATTTTATAGACTTTTTCTTTTTCATTTTTCATTTTTCTTTTTAAGTTTTAGTTAATACGGAGTAGTATTTAGAATAACAGTTGATTCCTACGTTGGTTGCTCGGATTTTCGGGCTCCTTACCTTGCCCCTTGTGGGCTTTCGTCCTCCGGGACCCCTTCGAATATTGCCCGATATGGGTTCGTCCGATCTTCCGGATCCTCCATGTATTCACGGCAGGTGGTCAACTTCTGTTATACCTTGAAATAGGAATTATCCCCGAGATGGGGAATCTTAATTCTATTCCTTCTTTACCATTTTTTTTTTTTTAAAAAATGTCCAATACATCATCAAAGCTAGGGCTTGTTTTATACTTTCGGTTTGATACCATTAGGCCCGCTATACGGGTACTTTAGGTTGATCCACTGGACCATTAACTGAAAAGAAATCTTTAGTGACTAGATTAGTTCGGTCATAAGTCATAACTCATACGTTTTCCCTTTCTTGTGTGCCTAACAAATGTGGCCTTTTGGGCCAACTAGTCCTCCTTTCGCCGAACTGGTACTCTCTCTTTTTTTACTAGACTAGACTACACTAGATCAAAATCCTACTGTCTGTTGGTTACTTTTTTTTGTTTGAAAGATCTGTTGGGGTTTTTTTTTTTGAAAGCTCTGTTGGTTATTTTTTGATCATTGCAAGATACATGTTTTCGTCCAAAGATCACTACTGTTGACCATTGATCACATATTCAGGTAAACACCAACGTCCAAAAACAATGAACCACATGTATGACGAGACTGCAATTCAAATTAAGTCAATCAATTATCTTTATTTACCATTCATTCCTCATTAGTCAAGCTCGCATAAAGCGATTAGGATAAAATGATTACGGAGAACATCAACTTGGCGATAAAGGTTGCTGCCACTCGTAAGTGGAAGGTCCAGACGCAGATAGAAAACTGCACATTTCGAACTGAAGTTTAGTACGGAGTACTATTTAAAATAAATAAAAAACTTCAAAAGCTAGCTTTTCTGTTTAGTTTAATTGTCTAACTTTCACACAACTAGGAAATGTTCCTTAGAATTTGTGTTATAGCAATGTGATTACATAAAGGATAATTATTTTGACAAGAAAAGGTAAAGTATTAGTATTGTGATATTTTTTTTTTTTTTTTTTTTGAATGGTAAGGAGGCCCGCCCCTAGAAGTCCCATCTCGGGCTGGCCCAGGGGCTGATGGGCTGGGCATTGGACTGAAGGGGGGAGAGCATTGGATGAAGGATTCTTCTCCCTCCCCCCTTCAGTCCAATGCCCCAAGTGGGAGTTGAACCTTGGATCTCCACAATGGGGGATCAAGGCAACTACCACTAGACCAAACTGCCTTGGTTTAGTATTGTGATGTGAAGCTTGAGTAGCTGACACTAATCTAATATTTTTATCTTTATTTTTAAAAAGGTTGGTAGCTTCGAAAAGACCCTAATGTGGTACTGCCCACCCCATATGATAATGTTTTACAAGACGTTATTAACGGTTAGTGGCGCATTACAGAGTTAGACTGGGTTCATTATGATAAGAGATAGCTCATGCCCCTTGCTACTTCGCATGCACTATACTAATTGTATTAGAGTACTAGTGGACTAGTGGTATATTTAACAAAAACTGTGCTCACCACTGTTGTCAAAATTTTGACTAGTTGTAAAGGTTTATTAAGAAAGCATCGGGTTATTAACGGTTTAACGGGGTTATCAAGAATCAACCAGTTTACCTCTAAAAAAACAATTCTCCTTGTTAATTAGTACCTATTTGTCATTTCTTTATCCCTTTTTCACACTACCCGTTACCGCAACATGAGTGATTTCTCATGTGGCTGGATCGATCAAACTGTAATTCCTGTAATCAATCAAAAACATTTCGTAGGAACAACCCACTACGCTAATCACGCCATATTCCTCTTGCTAGGGGTGTAAGTGGGGATTTGGTGTCATGCGCTACCCTATCAAACACGGGCATCTTTTGATCAGTCACACACACTTGCACCAGCTTGCTGATCATACACTAATTTGACATGGCTTTCATATGCAATGTGGTAGTACAGTGGACACTGGACGGACCTTTGTGCTGTGTGTAACCATTGCCCTTGTCCTGGCTACACTTTAACGTGCACGTCGTCTTCACACAATTTATTCGTTGCCTCCTAACAAGGACAAATATAGTTCTCTCCTCCATCATTTTAAAAGATATGGGCAGCTATCAGCAAATTGATCGACAAAATTACAATGTGGTACGAAAATAGAAAGGGCACATGATATTCACTTATCATTCGGTGTGATTTAATAATTATCAAAAGTCGCATTCAAAATTATAAGCATCCATGAAACAGAAAAACAAAATGACAAAACTCAATCTCACACGTGAATTGATCGATAAACAAGAGTTTACAGACGGATCAAGAAATACTTACAAATGATGTCACTTAAATAGTGTCACTAGTACTTTTACTAAGAAAATTTAAAAAAAAAACTTACAAAATTAATCAACTAAATTGAAAAATAATATATTCACATTGGTGTCACTTGGACACCCTTGACTAGGTTCAAATCCGCTACTAGTTACAATTTACAAATGACAATTTTGGATCTAAATCTAATTGAAATTGAAATTACATTGAAGTCATATGTTGAAATTTGAATCTAATTTGGCATTACTGATTCCAAATCCGAATACACCATTTTCATTACAAATTACAAAAACAAATGTTTTTTTTTTTAGTAAATTTTTCTTCAACATAAAAAATACTAAAATACAATAATAAAACTTATAGCTAACCGACACTTGCCTAGTTGCCTATACACCTACCTCGTCAGTCCACTGTCGGTAGTCTAAACACCTCCCTTTTAACTTGGACAAACAAACAGATACTCTCACTGTACACACATTTACACTTCCTTCCACACAAAACACACACGCGTCTCCTCTCATCTCATCTCAAAACACCAAAACCCAAACCCATAACAATCTATTTCCACCTTTACCGATCCCACTCTCTCACCTTATTCTCTCATCTAGTTACATTTCCAGTAACACCAGAAACAACCAACTTTCCCATCTCATTCATGCAGCCAAAACCCACAAACCCAAAACCAACAACAATTGATGATCATCATCATGTTGAGGAAGAAGAAGAAATCCCATCACCAACAAAACCCCACTACTTTCTCTCACCACTCACCCTCCACCCTCGATCCTCATGCATCATCCTCACTCTCCTCCTCATCCAACTTCTACTCCTCTCTCTCTCCTCCCATCTCCCACCTCTCTTCCTCCCCTCATCACCTCCTCCTTCTTCCCACCAACCTTCCTTCACCTACACTCTCAAACCCATTATCCAAGCCAACAACATAAGCAACAACAATAGTGTAACTACCCCTACCAACAATAACCCATGTGAGCATGGGAGGTTTTACATATATACCCTCCCAAGTGAGTACAACATAGATGTATTTAAATCATGTGATAAGTTATCCCCTTGGGGTTCGCGCTGCAGGGCCCTGTCGAACTCAGGACTGGGCCCTGTCGCGAAGGGGATATCAAGGATTATTCCCAGCAATCTCGCCCATACCTGGTACTGGACTGACCAGTTCAGTTCCGAGGTAATATTCCACAACCGTTTATCCAACCACATCTGCCGCACTTCAGACCCGTCAAACGCTACGGCGTTTTACGTACCCTTCTACGCCGGCCTAGCCGCGGAGAAGTATCTTTGGTCTAACGTCAAACCCTTTGATCAGTATTGTCACAGCATGCTTACGTGGCTACAGGGTACGTTACCGTATTTCAATGCCTCCCAAGGGTGGGATCACTTCATGGTCATGGGTAGGATCACGTGGGATTTCCGGCGGTCGCATGACCGCGACTGGGGTAGCAGTTGCATATACGAGAAGTCGATGAGGAACATTACTAGGTTGTTAATAGAGCGGAACCCGTGGGATTATTTCGACGTAGGGGTGCCCTACCCCACAGGGTTCCACCCTAGTACGACTTTTGATGTTTACACCTGGCAGACCCACGTACTAACCCGCCCGCGCCACGCGTTGTTTTGCTTCGCAGGCGCGAAGCGGGGGCTTATTAAACACGATTTTAGAGGTACATTGTTAAACCAGTGTCATGAGGCTGGTGAGAAGTGTCGCACAGTTGACTGTGGTGGGACAAAGTGTTCTAATGGGACGAACGATATACTTGAAATGTTTCTAGATTCTGAGTTTTGTTTACAGCCTAGAGGTGATAGTTTTACCCGGCGGTCTATCTTTGATTGCATGGTGGCCGGTTCGATACCGGTTTTCTTCTGGAGACGGTCTGCGTATTTTCAGTATGAGTGGTTTCTGCCCGGTGAGCCGGAGAGTTACTCGGTTTTTATTCATCGTAATGAGGTGAATAATGGGACGTTGGTGAAGAGTGTGTTGGAGAAGTTTAGTAAAGAAGAGGTGAAAAGGATGAGGGAAAAAGTTGTTGAGATTATTCCTAAGATTGTTTATTCTAAGCCTAGTGAAGGTCTTGGCAGTATTAAAGATGCTGTTGATGTTGCTGTTGATGGGGTTTTGAGAAGGATTAAAGAGCAACAAGAAAATGGTTTTAGGTGGTAATGATTCATTTTATCTTATTTTTAGTGGTTTCTATTTGTTGATCATCATATAGTATACATGTATATCATTGTTGCCGGTGGGGTTATCATGGAACTTGAATGTCAGTGTGAATGTTGTTTCCAATTAGCAGTTGCTTAAGGCTATGTTATTGCCGTGATGGGTGCAATTGTATTGGAAAACTGCTCATGTGGTGTAACGTTACTGATGGAGAAAGAAAGATGATGCTTTTTGAAGGTCACAGCAAACAATTGATGATGAACCTCTGTTGACAAAGCTATATTTTCTGATTGGCAACAGACAGGTAGAAGGATGGATGAAATTTGGATTGGGGTAGGGTCATATACATATGTATGATTATTTTACTTTGGTAAGATAAGTGGTGTACATTATATAAATGAAAAGTTCTATACGCTTTTGTGGTATTCTTTGATTTTTGATAATGGAAAAGCTGTATGCAGTATGCTTCAGTAATAATTGGGTTATTATTGTCTCTTTTCTTGCAGAAATTTATTAAAGTTTTACAGTATTTCACTTGTCTCCTCTCAGTATTTTGTCATTGGTTGCTGTTATATGAATATTTATTTCATAGATTTGAGGCTTTTGGTTGTTAGAGCAACTGTCTTGCATGAGCTGGGATTGGTTGCTCAGTGTTGTAGCACTTTGAGGTGAGCATTTTACTCTTCTGCAAGCACATAATTATAGAGCTAGACAGAATTTTCAATATGAAATGATCTAACTGCAGCGGTGATAACTCTTAGAAGTTAAAATTACCAGGTGTTCAGCAGAAAAATCAGCCAGTTGTGGTCAGGATTCCTATGCAGGTGTACAGCAGTGTGTACAGGTGACTGACATATGCTTATTGTTGAATCTCTGTGAAGAGTTTATAGTTAAATTATGTTGGAAAGTTCTATCTTACTACTACTTGTAAGTTGGCACCCTTGGGTCTTATGAGAATCTACAATTATTAAATTTGATGATCAGATAAACAGAAGTCTGTGATCCTTCAGTTAGAAAGACCAAAATATAGTATACAAAGGACAGATCTCCATGTATATCAATGTTAGATTTGGGAGTAAATACAAGATGGCCACGAAAATTGGGAAACAGAGAACAGATTAGGCATGTGGACATTAATTTGGCTTGTTAAGAAGTAATTAAGATGGACCACCGACGAGTGTAATGTACATGGACCATATCATCACTATCACATTACTCTTTCATTCATCTAGGTAATGAAGTGCATATATGCACGGTTGTGAACTTGTGATGGTTGTAGGCTTGTAGCCTTGTGGGGGGCTCTCTTTTTATAGATCTTTGACAATGACATACGAGGAAGATGGAAGTGTAGTTGAGGAGTAAATGAACCACTACACCAAACTGCCAAACTGAAATATGCATTTCTTCATTTGGCACTAACAAGTAAGTAGTAACCAAGGCAAAAGAAAGGAATCCTTGGCTCCTTGCTAAATACAGTAACTACAGGCCTTAAGACCGTAAGACTTCCTAAGGGCTTTGTTTTTTGCCTGACGTTTTCCACTAAGCAATGTACAGAGAGACACATCGTTCGTAGGAGTCAAGGGATGCTATTGGAATCTCCAATAACCATGCTGGTAAAGGTCGGATTTGCTGCAGGCCTTCGCACGTTCTGTGCTCATATACACGGGGGGAAAAGTAACTGCTGGGCACAAACCAAATACGAGTGTGATCATACAACCACTTGTCATTGGTAGTAGGATAATTGAAGAACAAATGTAAAACACGCCTTATATAGACATGATCAGAGCTAGTAAAATGTTGCACGCACAAATAGAAAACGATTCCTTCAAACGGATGAAAGTTTAACGAGTAACAAATGTAAAAATCACACCTTTGTAGACACTCTACTGACTCTAGGTGGCTTTAATGATAATGCGTAAGAAAGTAATAAAGTTTGAGGAGAGAACAGCATCTAGCTTTTATCGGTGTCGTTTGTTCTTGTAGGAAACAGGAATGATGCAAAGTGGTCCAAGTCTGATGAACTCTGAACTACAAATTCGGCTTTGGTGCATAGACCATGGCAGAAGCTAGTTTCACAGGCTTGATATTCAGCCTTATCTTCTTATTAGGGTTAGATTTTGCATGTGAATATTTTTCTGGGTTTGCCACTTCATGATTTCAGAGCCCATTGATAACCGAAAACGACCAAAACTTCCTCATGCACAATATAGAGAACTTGTACTAGAAGACAGGGTGCAGTTTCAAGGACAAAATGGACATGCTTAAATAGACTGCTCCATTGTGAAGTATGCAGGCTGCAGCAAACACTGAGAAACACAGTATGATTATACTTCCATCACCAAACTGTACTCGTATCAGACAGCACTGTAGCATTCTTCAGCTGACACCATAAGACCATACAGCAATTCAGTAAACATACTAGACCAAGTAGCTCAGCGCCTCCAATCAATTTTGAAACCAGATTGCAATGACCAGAATAATCTCAGTCAGAAGGGAAAAAGAAAAACATTATAAGAGTCGGTTCTCCACAGTTACATTTTCCAGCTGGGTTTTATAACCATTTCCTTTCAATCTTCATGAGCAAAAAGGTATGACCGTTGCTCAAAGAAAACTTCAGCTGTCAAGCATGAGAAAATAACACCTGAAATTGAGCCGAGGCTCTCAAAACTGCAACGCTGGAAGCTTGCACTAAAGCAAATCAATAATTCACTTCAAGTAGTGATAAGCTTGAAATAATAACTTGCCAGAATAAATAGCTTGATATATGACACAACCAACATATTTCTCTTTGTAAATTCAAAGCAGTCAAAAAATAAACCAAAAAAAACAAAAGCAGTCAATTTACACTCTCACCATGCCAAGCAAAATCATCTTGGATAGGCCTACTTGTACTGTCATGAACTCAAGTTCACAACTACCACTCACTGAAGACAATCTTCCTAAATGCTGCAGACAGTCTTCCTAAATGCTACAGTCCAATCTCACCAACCTACACCAATCAACTTAATAACAGCAGACAGCTTCAAAAAAGTGGAACCTTGCATGATTAAGAAGCTATGCAAAGTCTAAGTTATGGTCATTCACAGCATTGTTGGCAAAGCAATACTCAGGCATCTAACCTAAGCTCCACGACTACTTTTTCATTCTCAACTCAAAGAAGTTGATCTCAACTCTCAAATACTGATACCATTCGCAAGAGCCTGAACTACTGAGCCACCATAATTCATCAACAAGAATCCCAAACAACACATCAAGAAAACAAAAGTAAGAAAAACATTTCCTTGTATAGATAACAACCATGGCAGACAAGAATTTAGTGACAGATTGATAGCAGAGAATCGGAAACTCAAAATTCAAGCTGCCATAAATATTACTATTCAGATACAAGTACTCAATTCCTACCAGCAAGACACTAAAAAATGACAAACGAACACAGCAGGCTAAATAAAAATTTGACTCTAAATACTGAACCATCAACCAAGCTGATAACTAAAACTGTGCAAGTACCAGTAGAATCACCTGCAGGCTACTTCAGACAGGGGCACGGCAAGGTAAGTCATCCAAAAAAACAAAAGAGAATGAAGATTTGCAACAATATACTATTGCACAGAGCAGTGAAAGGAATTTAGCATTTATCGGTGTCTTTTGTTACTTTGCTCTGGAACGGGAGTAGTAAAAAGGGATGCATAGTGGTCTTGGACTCTATAGTCTGAACAACTCGTTCGACTTTTGGTGCATAGGTTATGGCAGCAGCTAGTTTCGCAGGCTTGATATTCAACCTTATCTCCTTATGTACACATTTTGCAAGTGGATATCACAGCCCAACAATAACCGAAAACGGCTACAAGCTGCTCTTGCAGAATATAGTGAACCTGTACTTACAAACATAGGCTGAAGCATGAAATTTGAGGGACAAAATAGACATGAATATACTTCTATTAACAAACTGTACTCGGATCAGATAGTACAGCAGACATGTCATCAAGTAGTACCAATCAACTGTCACAGAATCCAGATTGCAATACCCACAATGATTTCAGTCAGAAGGAGAAAAAAAACATTGTTTGATTCAGTTCTCCACAGTGACATTTTCCGGCTGCGTTTAATTGACCATTTCCTTACTATTTTCGTGAGCAAAAGGCATGCCCTTCCAAAAAGAAAAAGAAAAAAACTTCAACTGCCAAGCATCAGATAAAAGCACCTGAAAATTGAGAAGCCTGGCGCCTCAAGAGTCAAGACTCCCTGCTGGACAATGACACGAATTAGCCCATCCACAATGAAATTCAAGCATTGGTTACTTCTGAATAACAACTTATCCAGACAGATAGCTTGTTGAGACACAACAGACATATTTCTCTATTTCCATCAAAAAAACATACTTCTCTATGAAAAATCAGAGCAGTCAATTACACTCTCCAGTTTGAAGCCAAGCCATTGCAAAATCTTTTTTTGGATAGGCCTACTTGCACTTTCAGTAACTCAAGATCATATCTACCACTTATTGAAAGGACAATCTTCCTAAATACTGCAGTCCAATCTTACCCATCAAACAAATCAACTATATCACTGTCAGCAGACGGCTCAGAAAAGAGTGGAACCTAACATGATTAAGAACTCAGCCATCCAACCAAAGCTTCACGACAACTTTACATTCTCAACACTAAGAAGTTAATCTCATTTCTCAAATGCCGTTTTGGAAGACCCTGACTACAGAAACCACACCAAGTCATCAACAAGAAACTCAAAACAACACATCAAGAAAACAGAACGATTTTTAAAAAAAACAATTCCTTGTAAAGATAACAACCAAGGAAGACAATGCAATAGTGGCAGATTGATAGAAGATAATCTGAAATTCAAAATTCAAGCTGGCCACAAACATATACCTGTTTAGATAAGTATTTAACTTCTACCAGTCAAAAACTTCATAATGACAAGAAAACAGCGAGGCTAAATAAAACTGAATCAAAATACTGAACCAATCAATAAAGCTGATCACTAGCACTGCAAAATTGACCAGTAGAATTCCCTAAAGGCAGCTTCAGACAGGCTCTACAGGCCAACAGGTTAAGCCACCCAAGATTTGGAACATAATACAGTAACAGAGACTACTGAATAAGATCATATATTCATATCACTTCTCTACTGATAGTAAACCCATGTTGAAAGTTTTTAAAGTGTAACTCTCTTTAGTAGTTGCAGAGGACTAAAATGGTCCAATGTCTCTTGTTTGAAGTTCAAACCCAGGTAAGCATCATGTGGTGAACTCGACATCTCACTACAATCAATAGGCAGGCAAGTACAAGCTCATACCTCAATATAGTGAAATGTGAGTGATAACCATGAAAGAGGTTTTGTATACAAGATTGCTAATTAAAACTAGCTAATCTGGTGAGCCAACTGGGGTGAACTCCAGCACCTGTAATTGACTCAAAAAACAAGTGCTTAAGAGGCTCATGGTCCACTCAACAGAATATTGAGTATATCACCATAATGTCAACTGTAGAGGCAGGAAAATATGACAATTAGTCCTATCACCAAAGTTCCCTTAAAAAGTTTGAACCTTCAAACATATGCATCAAATGAAGACCATTTGTACTACGAGCCAATAAACCTAATACTCAAACATGTGCATCAAATGATGACCATTTGTATTACGAGCCAATAAACCTAATACTCATCCATTTCCGATTTTGTGTAATGGGGTAAAGAGCCAGAACTACACAGGCCTCATTTCCTCTTCAACAAGAAATTCATGGCAGACTATTGTTACAAAGATAACATCAATCACATCAAGAAAAGAGCACGATTCCAAAAAAAAAACAGAGAAAAGATTTGATGCTTTGCACAATTGCACCCATAACATCATGGCTGACAAATTGATGGTCCGGAGAGCTTGATAATATTCTTCGATACGATTGGTTAGGTGTGAGTCTCTAGAGGAGACCATGTCAAGTGTCAACTATGCTCTATTCCTTACATTAAAAAAAAAAAAGGCAGACAATGCAATAGTTGCAATAGTTGCAACTCAACATTCATCTATCCATCAACTTCGAGATGGATGCTCAATTCCTTCCAGCTAAGAAACTTCAAACTGACCAAAGCAGTAACGCAAGCCAAATGAAAGTGACCCCAAATAGTGAACTAAGCTGATAACTACACCGCAGAAATGACAAGTAGAATTACCCACAGACACAGGCAAACCACAGACAACATGACTTGCAACAATTTACAGTTTGAGAGTGTAGCTATGAAGTAGTAAATTTAATCACTTACCTAGTTTCAGTAATTAGCAAATGACTCATGTTGGAGGTTTTTAAAACTTGAGATTCTCTTAAGAAGTTGCAAGACTGCTATTACCCAGTGTCATCTAGTGCCCTCATTACCTCACTCGTATCAATAGACAACCCTCCTAAACCCGCACAAGCTCATACCCAAAACGAGATTACTATAACGAGTTAGGCGATGGTAACAACAATAAAAGAGGTATTGTTTACAAGATTGCTTCCTAAACCTCCTACTTGAGGTCTTGAGCCAACTAGCTTGCACCTCCAATAGGTGAATATATACACTTCCGCTCAAGAGGCTCAAGGAGTCAAGTTACAACATCAAGGGTAACTGATTGTCTAACACACTGGGAGGTGATTTGTCACTTGAAAGGGTGAAACAGAGTTGCAAACTTGCAATACCAGAACTGTGACCCTCTATCCTCTAGTTCAATCTAGCATCGTCTATTAAGAATCCCACAAGACCACGAGATATACAGGCAATTTCAACAACTCATTAATCTTAAGATCGGTCACTGAAAGTTGCATTCATAGTTAACCACCGTCCAATTTTCACCACGTGTTTTGTACTCAAGTGTACTAGGAGCTTGCAAAAACCCAATACTCTAATTCACTTCCATTACTTCCATTTTGATGTGTAGGGTTTAAATGTACATGCTACTTTACTCCTCATTGTCATTAACCTTATGAAGGGGCTGAGCGAAGCCACATAGGACCAGAGTAATCTTGGATTATCGTCTTATCATTCCTTAAAATAAATTAGGTTTAATTGCTTTAACTTAATCATAATATGGCTTCATTACTTAACTTCATCACTCCATTCATATAGATCATTGGTCACAGTATCACACAATACATATCCTTGGCCAACACTAATCCTAATCCTAAGCCTCTTCTCAATCATATCTGTTCGATTACCATTCGAAAGTCCACCAGTTCATATTTTCATTTCAAAGAGTAGTTTTGATTCAAGTCCATCACATGAAACGTAAAACTAAAAAAATCACGAACTCATATAACAATAATTAGAAATGCTGTCTTGAAATGAAAAAGTTTGACAAAACAAGAACAATATGTAGAGGTGTGCGTAACCCCAAATCCATAAACAAATTAAATTAGGGCTTTAAACACCACTTTTTATAAATGTCAGGAGTGGCAGACTATGAAACATCGTTACAAAAACAATGCCATTGAAAATTAATCCACTCCTTTTTATCCAACACACAAATCAACTGAAAAAAACAACTTATTTTCGCTTAAATCAATTTAAATCAAAATCCCATTTTCCATTTTTAATTTAATGAAAAGAGTTAAGCATTAGATAGGTGCTCATATACTATACAGCTATTGAAAGAGTCTATCAAGCCATTTTTATATTAAAAAATAGCATTCAGAGATATAGTTAATTAAAATTATAATCACTGCACCACAAAATAACATTTTTCTTTAAAAAAATAAGAAAGATTTTGTAAGGAAAATAAAAAAAATGGGGGTAAAAGAAAAAGAGCTCAGATTCTATGGGTGTAAAGGAGTCTGTCATGCCATGGCAATAGCAGCATTTCAGTACGAGGAATTTGTATAATCACTGCTCTTTATAATATAACTTAACCCCAGGAGAAGAAGGAAAACATTTGCACTTGAGAAAATAGATGAAGGGAATGAATTTGAGAAGATTTAAAATGAAATAGACAAAATGAAAAAGGGGAGAGGGCAGACCTTAGTTTCTACGGAGAGATCGATGAGAAGTTACAAGCAGCGGCTGACGCTTAAATAGAATATGTTGATGGGTTTTGGAAGAGATTTGGGAATGATTCAAAACCCTAACCCTAGCCCATACGGCCACCAGGCCCACGAAACGTACACAGAGGGTGTAAGCCAGATATTTTCCACTCTGAAAATCCCTCAAGGAACACAAGTGGGTTTAACACTTCACAAGTTTGGACTATTTTTGAAGGGTTGAACTAGAGTGGCCATTATTGGGTTGACTTGGCTCCAAACCGCTCGATTCAACTCGGGTTAAAAGTCGGTTATAATCGGCTCAGTTAAAGTCAGCTCGTTTCTAGCGATTTGACTTTGAACTCACATTTTAACTTCAGTCAAGTCAATTCGAATCGATGCATGACTTGGTGAGCTAGCTCGACCGTTCGCAATTCGTTGACTTACAAGTCGGCTCAGCTCGATAATTAGTCGATCCAACTTGTAAGTCGGTTAAATTCGCTCGAATAGAAGAAAAAAAGCCCTTAGCTAGCTTTTGCACCGCTCTCATTCTCTATCTCTTATACAGACCGATCGGTTAACACTTGGCTTATCTACCGTTTGATCTGTTTTTCTGGTGGATGTTGTTAAGTAACCAGTACTCATCTACTCGGATGAACTTCGAGTTGGAATGACTACAATACTGGAACAGTGATATGGTGGTGATTTGACTTAATAAAATGGTTGTCTTAACGAAGTGGCGAGTTGTACCGACTTAACGACTTTTCAATCTATCAAATTGAGCCGACTTGACTTCGAGCCAAGGTTGTTTTAGGTATCAACCTTGCTCGACCGTACACGAGCTGAGGTGACTTGACTTCGAGTCAAGGTTTTCCAAGGTATCAGCTCGCTCAAGTCAGCTCCATCGTACACAGGTTGAGCCGACTTGATTTCGAGCCAAAATTTTCCTAGGTATCAGCTCGGCTCAAGTTGACTCAGGCGTAAACGAGCTAAGAGTCTGGGTGAGACAGATCATTTAAGCTAAGTCGGCTCCTGGACAGCTTTAGGTTGAATTAAGCTCATAAAAAAAATGAATTTCTAAAACTAAGGTGTTAAAATAACAAATATCACCCTTGTTTTCTAGATGCCGTTAAATAAAAATTATTTTTTTCAACATTACCTTACTGTTTAGCAAACACATTTCCAATGAACACTGAGACATAGGAATATCATAGGTCCCAGCACACGTTAGGACGTGAGCATCGTATGTCTTACCTATGACTCTATGAGTACTAAAGATGAAAGATTATTGAACTGACAAATTACGAGTTTGGATTACTATTAAATATAATTTTGTGTCTTATTTGTTTATTAAAAACATAAACCTCGATTATATTTCTTACCTGAAGTAAAAAGATATGAAATAATTCATAAAAAAAAAAAATAAAAAAAAAATGAAATTGCCATATCATTAGGAATTTGTAACTTGTTGAGTAAATTAGTCCACTTTTTTTTTTCTATTTTTTTGTTTTTTGAAGTGTACTCCAGTTAATTTCATCGTATCTTATTAATTGTAATTTTAACCATAATATTATTTTTCTTATTCCAATATTGGCATATGAGTTTTTATATATTTATTTTTAAAGAGCATCTGCGGAAAATATCTGACAGTCCATAACACCGGACAAAAATATCTCACACTCAATAGCTTCCCCATTCCCACGTGTAAAAATATCACCCTTCCAAAATAACCCTTGACCATCTAACGGCTATACCAGCCCAACAACGCAACATGCTTCTAAACCCACAAATAAAAGCAAGCATAAACCCTAGCATTTGTCCCCCTCTCTCACTCTTCTCCCTGCCTAACTGCGCAGGAAAAAAACACAACACAAGAGAAGAGTTGTTGCTTTTGCCGTCTCTACTCCATTCTCTCTCCTCCGATCCACATAACACTCACCTAAATGCCTTCTCTCATCATCCCAACTACGCCCGATTCTCCCTCCCTAAACATGGACACAACACTCACACCCACAAAGGACAAGTCAGCATCAACCAAAAAGCTCAAAAAAGAAAAGAAAAACAAAGACCCAGAAACAACAGAATCCACCAAAAAGAAAGAAAAAAAGGAAAAGAAAAGAAAACTCGACGTTGTTGACGATGAGGGTGTTGTGTCTGATAAGAGTGACACTAGCTCAGAGCTATGTGACCCTGTGAACGTGAAGAAGAAGGCTAAACTTGCTACTGAAGATACCATTATGGAGAATAGTGAAGAGGCTGATGACCCGAATTCATTGTCAAAGTTTAGGATATCGAAGCCTCTCAAAGATGCCCTTATTGCTAAGGGTATTAAAGGGTTGTTTCCTATTCAAGCTATGACCTTTCATCCTGTCCTTGATGGTGCTGACCTTGTTGGTAGGGCCCGCACTGGCCAGGTGAGGGGGTGCCCTTTTCCTTTCTTTTCCTTTCATTGCATATTTTGATGGGTGAATGTTGTTTGCAGTGATTTTTTAGTATGTGGGTAAATGTTATTTTGTTGGTTTTGATTATGTTTTTTGTGTAGCTTGCAGTGATTTTTAGTATGTGGGTAAATGTTATTTTTTTTTAACGTTTTTGTTTTGTTGTTTATGTTTGTTTATTTAGGTGAAATAAGGTTTAATGGTGATTAAAGTTTCAAGCTTTATTGTTGTTAATGTTTGTTATTGTGTTGCATGCTTTTATATGGCATGTGGGTTTATGTTGTTTTAATGGTTTGAGTGATACTTTAGTTGTTTTTAGTATGTGGGTCAATGTTATTTCGTGGTTATTTTGAGCATTTGTTTTACCTTTTTTGTGTTTGGTGATGGCAATGTTTGGTTGTTTTTAGGTGAAATGAGGATTAATGGTGATTAAAGTTTCAAGCTTTATTAGTTTATTACATGTTGATTGTGTTGCATGGTTTTATATGGCATGTGGGTTTATGTCGTTTTAATGGTTTTGATTTTTGAGCGATTTTTTTTTGTGAAGTGTATTGAGTAAAAGATTTGGTGGGTTGATGATATGAAATGATGTTTGTTTGGGTTATTATTATTGTTATTATGTGGCTAGTGATTAAAGTTTGGTTCTTTATTGCTTTCTCTATTGAATTTGTTCCCTTTTTGAGGGGAGAAGAGAAGTGTGATTTTGTTTGGGTGATTGTTCGATGAGGGAGGTTTGATAGTGAGTAAAGTTTGATTCTTTAGTGAGTTAATGGTTAGTATAGTCACATGCATTGATTGTACAGGTATTTTTCTTTTGTGTTGGTATTATTTGGGTGAATGGGATGAGGATGATGAGCTGATATGTTAGTTTATGCAAATGATTGAGTTAGGATGATGAACTGATTTGGGTGCCTTGGTTAATTGAATTGAATTCTATTGTGGTGAAGTTGATGAATTAATGAGTAGTTATGTCTTATGCAATGCTTGAGTTTTAGGATGATCTGCTGATATGATGAGTATGTTTAGGGAAATTGGGGTTTCGGTGATTGGCATATTGAAGTGCAGGGTAATATTATTGCATGACGTATGACATTGTTGTTTGTGTTGAATGTGCATTAGATGGGTTGAGGGATAGAGGGCTGGTGACCTAATTTATGTTTATAGCAATTTATGTTGTGTTTTGTGCTATTTTCGAGGAATATAAGTTGGTTATCGTTTTCATCATTGGCTAAATGCCATAGTGTTTATGGTGTTTAGATTGATGCTTCATTGATTGAGGGTTCAGAAGGTCATTTTACATTGTTATGTTCAATTTGACGATGTTGGTGTATTCTTTTGTGTGTATACTAATGTTGGATTGGAGAACATTGTATACTAATGTTGGATTGGAGAACATTGTATACTAATGTTGGATTGGAGAATAGTATTTTGATTGAGAGTTCAGAAGGTCATTTGACATTTAGTTGCTTCTTGTGTTATATCTTGTTGTGGAAAGACTGCTACACTGGTGTAATTTTTATGCCTTATCTTTGTAGATGTAATGAAAGTATTTGTCTAATACAACAATTTCTTGCGCAGGGTAAAACACTTGCTTTTGTGTTGCCGATATTGGAATCTATAGTGAATGGCCGGACCAAAGTTTTTAGGAAGACCAATTATGGAAGATCTCCTTGTATTTTGGTGCTATTGCCTACAAGGGAATTGGCCACTCAGGTACCAGATCTCTTTTTTCTAGACAGAGAGAGATGAAGTTGAATGTATTTACCTATGGATAATCTTTTATTAAAACTCGTCTTTCTTTGACTATTTAGGTGTTCACTGACTTTCAATATTATGGGGGAGCCTTGGGGTTGTCATCTTGCTGTGTTTATGGAGGTGCCAGCATGCAAGCTCAGACGAATAGTTTAAAAAGAGGTGTTGACATTATTGTTGGGACACCTGGTCGTGTGAAGGTATTGTTTGGAATCAGTGTGTAGTATGGTGTGATGTGTAAATGTTTAGATGTGCCATGTAACTAATGCTACAAACACATGTTCTGCAGGATCTTTTGGAGAGGGGCAATCTTCACCTGGGTTCACTGCAATTTCGAGTCCTTGATGAAGCTGATGAGATGTTGAAGATGGGTTTTGTTGATGATGTTGAACTTATCCTTGGTATGTTCCTGTTTGTCTTGTTAGTACTATTCTCATGTAGTTATTTCCTTGACAATATGTATATGGACTGGTTGGCGGTTGGGTTTTCATTCTGCTCTTTTTGTGTTGTCTTCTGTCGCTGTTGAACCAACATATTGTTTTTGATAGATGAATTGATTTTGTGACTGTTGGGTAATGGGAAGTTTTTTGAACCAATCAGTTACCATTTTGAGGTGACCAGAGTTGCATGTATGTTTTTTGTCTCATGGTCCTGCTTGTTTGAAAACTACTCATTTATTTGTTTTTTTTATATTTTTCCCAGGAAAGGTGGATGATGTCAGCAAAGTTCAGACGCTTCTCTTTAGTGCTACCCTGCCCCTTTGGGTTAAGCAGGTTAGCATTTTCTCTCAAATGCTCATTTAAGTATTTTTATGCTGTAGGCAAATCCTTGAAGCATATTTGTACATGTTTCATCTAACTAAGGCAAAGTCATTGTGTTGCCTAGATCTCCTCCAGGTTTCTCAAACCTGATAAGAAAACTGTCGATCTTGTGAGTGATCAAAAGATGAAGGCAAGCACTAATGTTAGGCACATTGTCATTCCGTGCTCCTCCTCGGCAAGGGCTGAGCTCATTCCTGACATCATTCGTTGCTATAGCAGGTTGGTCCTTTGATTCAGTTGTTTTACATGTTTTTGTTGACCTAGTCAGCATTATCTTATATGTTTCTGTTTTTGTACTGTCAGTGGAGGCCGTACAATTATCTTCACTGAGACAAAAGAGTCTGCTTCCCAATTGTCTGCGTCATTGCCTGGAGCCCGAGCCTTGCATGGGGACATACAACAGTCACAGCGCGAGGTGTGTTCTTATTTTGTGTGCCTTCTTGTTTATTATTGCGATGGTCAAGTTTTACCCCTAATAAGTAAATGCCATTGCTTTTCGGAGCTAGTTTAGGAAAAACATAGTTCCTTACAAACTTGTTATATGCAGGTTACACTTGCTGGATTTAGGTCTGGGAAATTTTTGACAATGGTGGCAACTAGTGTAGCAGCAAGAGGTCTGGATATTAATGATGTTCAGCTAATCATTCAGGCAAGTTTATGCTTCATTTGAATACATCACGCCGCCAAGCTGTTATTTGACTGTTCCTAAGATTGTGCTTTTGCTTTACACCAGTGTGAACCTCCACGCGATGTTGAGGCCTATATCCACCGTTCAGGCCGTACTGGGAGAGCAGGTAACACAGTGATCCACTATGTGTCTATGGATCATTATGTTACAGTTCGTTTACTGATTATTTCCCTTTATTCCAGGAAATTCCGGGGTTGCTGTTATGCTTTATGATCCCAAAAGGTCAGGTGTCGCAAAAATAGAGAGAGAGTCTGGCGTAAAATTTGAGCACTTACCTGCACCTCAACCAGCTGATGTTGCCAAAGCTGCTGGCATAGAAGCTGCAGAATTCATCACACAGATATCTGATAGGTATTTGTTAGCATTATTTGTCGTTGCAACAGAATGATTTCACCTCTTTTCTGGCACTTAAGTTGTGTTGTACCTGTGTTCTTAGTGTGATTCCTGCATTCAAGGATGCTGCTGAAGACCTTTTGAATAATTCTGGTCGATCTGCTGTGGATATTCTAGCAAAAGCACTTGCTAAAGCTGCAGTAAGTTTTTTCCCCTTCTCCAAGACATAAAGCACTAGTTTGACTTTGCTTTTTGTTAATTGGATATTGTGCCTTTGACAGGGTTATTCGGATATAAAGGAAAGATCGCTTCTTAGTGGCATGGAGAACTATGTTACTCTTCTCCTTGAATCTAGCAAACCAGTATATACACCAACGTAAGAGGACCAAGTTTTCCCTTTGTGTATTTTTTTTATCGGACTTTTGGTTATTTATGATCTACTTTAGAGTTTTTAACGCTACTGGGTAAGTTTGTGATTTCAGTTTTAAAATTAGCTCGCCGAGAGCTTCTTTTGCTATTGCTGGTTCATTGTTATGCTTAATGAGTGCTGTTCTGATATGTTTTTCTTGTCCATTTTTTTTCCAGTTTCGCTTTTAACTTATTGAGGAGGTTTGTACCTGAAGACAAGATTGGGGTAGTGAAGGGGCTTGGTATAACTGCTGACCAGATGGGCGCTGTTCTTGATGTCCCAGCTGATGATGTGGACACCTTCCTTGCAGGTATGTTGTTTTGACTTATGGTTCGGTCGTCTAAGCTGTAGCTAGAACTGCGTTTGGCATTATAATGGGTCTCAACTCTCATACTCTTATCTTGATAAATTTAGAGATTTACTTGGTTTCTTGTTTAACTTGTGGTGTGGGTCACAGGTTCGAAAAATGCTGCAGATGTGAGCTTGGAGGTGGTGAAAACCTTGCCCAAATTACAAGAAAGAGATGTGTCAAAGGGTAGATTTGGTGGAGGCAGAGGTGGGTTCTCCAGCGGTGGTGGTGGTAGATTTGGTGGTCGTCGCAATGATGGTGGTTATTCAAACCAAAGGCGGTTTTCTAATGGTGGTGGGTTTGGAAGAGGAAGAGGTCGTGGCTAAATTACTGTTTTGGCTCGTCAGGTTAGGATTTGAAAGATATTCTCTGCACCCAAATGGTGCGCAAATTTTGACCGTGGATTGAGTACAGAAATATGTCACATAACCTTAGGGAGAGAGTTTTGGCCAACTTCGTATTGTAATACGTTTCCACCTTCTATCTACTTACTCTTATTTATCTGTTTGTTCGTAGCATAGGTAAAAGAAAAATCCTAGTGTAAGCTTGTGTTGTTTCTGAATCTTGAGTTATTTGTCTTCATACAATTTGAGAGCGATAATGACGAAACTTATTCTTATATTTGATTTATTTTCTCCTTTCCTAGTGTTCGAACTCTAAAGTCGATGCACGGTGGTCATCTTCTGATGACACTTCCCTTTTGAAAGGTTTCTGAATGCTGATATAGAGGGCTATTTCGATGCTGTGTGCTGTATTGCTGTATGATTTGTTACGTATTGATCGCCAATGCCATGATATTGTAGTTAAGAAATCGCAACAAATAGTCTTTGGTACACTAGGATGATTTATGACTAATTATAAAGGGACTGACTAATGGCATAAAAAATGTGACTAATGATATATATTATAGGTTCCTATATTATACTCCGTAATACTAGTTATAAATTCAGCTGGTGTACGTATAGTTAAGAATTGGAGGGATTTCTCGGTTGTCCCAAAGATTGTTGATGAATTGAAGATTAACAGGGCTATGAATTGCCGTTTTAGAAGGAACAAAAGAAATCTACATGAATACAGTTATACAGGACAAGCTGAAAAGTTTAACACTTACAAAAGCACATCAATTTAACGCAGTGGTTTTTCAAACTGTCAACAGAGTGAAGTCAATTGTGACTCACTCATCTGGCTACTACAAAACGCCAAAAGTATGGAACAGTGTAGCTCAGAACATAGTATTTACAGAATCACTCAAGAAACATTTTGAGGAAGAACCAAATTAAATTACCACAGGTTCATCACGGACTCGGCGCTTCTGTTCAAAAGGTTATTCTAATTAATGAAAGCAAATCAAGGCTAACATGAAACATCCTTGATCACAGGAATCCTTCGACCTCATGTCCTGCTATGGCTTCACGGTACACACTGAGTGCTTCCTCCATGACCTGAGCTCGACCTAACTGCTGGGCTCTGGTTTTCCCAGATGGATGGGTTGAAAGATAGTCTCTCATTGTAGAATCACCAGTGACCTTGCCTAACTTTTCATATACTTGAGGTGCTACTCGTGGATCATATCCAGCAGAAGCAGTTAAAAGCAGGCCAATGTAATCAGCTTCCATTTCCATCCTAGTTTACAACAAAAATAAGAAATATAAGACTATTGGAATACAGTACTCAGTTTAGAGCTCTCCCTGAACCGTAATCAGATAGTATGGCACCAAACTCATTGCAATCCTAGTATCCTAACATTGCTGACCAATGAGTGTTTAATTAGCCAAACCAGAGAGAAGATACAAAAACCATGAAAAGATGAAAAACATACACGAACTCAGAAATACCGTAGCTGGCTTTTACAACGAAAATGAGAGTTGCAACAGAAACTTATATACGCTCAGTTGCTCACTGAGATCCCTATGATTCTCTGTGATCAGCATGTCACCAACAGATTACCGTCCACAAAAAATCAATTCTCTTACTTACTAATAACCACCATCACCAGTTAGACGTCCAGTAGACGTGTCTTATACAGGTCCACACTGACCCAACCAGGAAAAGGCACAATGGTCATTGATAAGATACCAAAGAAAGATATCTTTGCAACCTTTCCTTGCTATGCCTCATTCACCCCCCCCCCCCCCCCCCCCCCCCCC